>BHEV01026743.1:0-23907 GCA_004319985.1 Emydocephalus ijimae | reverse complement strand
AGTCATCAAAAGACTGGAAAGACTGTTTGCAACCCACGGACTTCCAGACGTCCTGGTATCCGACAACGGGCCCCAATTTACTGCTCTGTCCTTCGAGCAATACCTTGCTGACCATGGCATCCGACATGCGCTCACCTCGCCTGCGCATCCTGCTACCAATGGAAGGGCTGAGCGCATGGTTCAGTTCGTTAAAAAGACCTTGCAGAAAATAGACTATGATAACATCGATGACAAAATCAACCGAATCCTCTTCCTACAACACATCACACCGCACAGCATCATGAATAAAACTCCCGCTGAACTGCTAATGGAACGCAGGCTCCGCTCCCACCTCGACCGGTTGCACCCAGCTTATGAGCCGGAAAAACCACTCGGATCCAGCAGCCGATGCTGTACCTTCCAAGTAGGCGATTGCATATACGCTAAAAACCTGTCCGGTGATCCCCTGTGGGTTGAAGCAACAAATTTATCTGCCATCCATCTCACAGTTCAAAGTGACTTTCTTGCATTAGACGCCATAAATTATGCTACTTATTTTTTTTCCATTTTACTGAGAACCATTAATCCTATTAAAATCTAGAGGTGTCACGAGAAGGTTAAAATAATCAAGATGGTGGCTGCTGCCAGCCTTTCTTATGCGTTAGCTATGCAACCCACATAAGAAGGGATGGATCTTCAATCAAGCAATCATGGCCACTATTTAAACTCTCTTGACTGCACCTTTGGACCCTGCTGTGAAATCCAATCGGAGACATTTTGCTATTTGAGAGGAATCAGGAAATAGAGAGTTGTCCATTCCTATCAAGGGTCACCACTATTTCAGGACAAATAGCTGCAAATTTATTTCATGTATTTATTTTGATTTGTCAATCGCTTACAAGATAATAGGTATGTATATACTTAGTTATGAATACATGAAATAGGTACATATAACAAAAATAAAAGAAACAATAGGACAGGGACGGTAGGCATGTTGGTGCACTTATGCAAGGCCCCTACAGACCTCTTAGGAAAGGGGTGAGGTCAATAGTAGACAGTCTAAGGTTAAAGTTTTTGGGGTTTGGGGAAGAAACCACAGAGTCAGGTCGAGTATTCCAGACATTGACCACTCTGTTGCTGAAGAAACGTATTTCCTGCAATCAAGTTTGGTACGGTTAACCTTGAGTTTGTATCTATTGTATGCTCTTGTGTTGTTATGGTTGAAGCTGAAGTATTCATTGACAGGTAGGATATTGCAATGTATGATTTTATATACTATACTTAGATCAGACCAAAGACCGCATAATTTAAGGTTTTCTAGGTCTAGAATTTCAAGTCTGGTGGCATAAGGTATTCTACAACAAGGAGAGGAGTGGAGAACTCTTCTTGTGAAATATTTCTGGACTTTCTCAACTGTGCTAATATCAGATATGTAATGTGGGTTCCAGACTGATGAGCTGTTTTTGAGAATTGGTCTAGCAAATGTTTTGTATGCTCTAGTTAGTAATGTGATATTACCAGAGAAAAAGCTACACAGGATTAGGTTAACAACTCTTAATGCCTTTTTGGCTATGTAGTTACAGTGGGCTCTAGCACTTAGATAATTAGAGATGAGTATTCCAAGGTCCCTTACAGAGCTTGGATCATCAACAAGGTCTTGACTATTTAGCTTGCATTTTATTTTCTGATTTTTTTTACCAATATGTAAGACAGAGCATTTATTTGTTGAGATTTGAAGTTGCCATTTGTTTGATCATTCTGATACATAGTCAAGATCTTTTTGAAGGGCAGCAGTATTGTCTGTGGTATTGAACAGCTTTACCGCATCAATGAAGAGAACGCAGTTGCTCTTAATATGATCACAGAGGTCATTTATATAGAGTATAAAGAGAGTTGGTCCTAGAACACTGCCTTGAGGGACACCACTATTGAGAGGTACAGAATTTGATAGGACACTCCCAATTTTGACCATTTGTTGTCTGTTTGACAGGAATGCTTCTATCCAGTTAAGCAGTTGTCCAGAAATACCATAAGATTTTACTTTTAGGAGTAGTTTGTTGTGTACCACTTAATCAAAGGCTTTTCAGAAGTCTTTGTAGATTGCATCTATTGCTTTGCCCTGATCAAGTTGTGTAGTCCTTATGTTTTTGCAGTGTAAGAGTTGCAGATTACAGGATAGTTTTTGTCTGAAACCAAATTGTTTATTGGAGAGTAGGTTGTTTGTCTCTAAGTAGAGGATAATGGATTGGTTAATAATTGATTCCATGACTTTACAGGTGGTGCAGCATAAGGAGATTGGTCTGTAATTTTCAACTAGGCTGGAGTTTCCCTTTTTGAAGATGGGGATGACTGTGGCTTGTGACCATAGGTTAGGCAAGGAGCTGGTCCTGAAAGATTTTTCAAAGATTATGCTTAGAGGTTCTGCTATGGCAGTGGATAGCTTTTTTAAGAAGTAGGCACATATTCCATCCGGTCCAATAGATAGAGATGGTTTTAGATTGCGTAGTGCGTTTTCAACATTGTCTTCTGTAAAATCGATATGTATTAGATCATTGTAGTTTTCTGTGGTTCAGCTAGGAAATACTGGGCATGATCCATTTCTGTTTACAAATATTGAGCCAAAGAATATGTTAAAGATGTTGGCTTTAATGGTGTCGTTGTTGCAATCTTTACCATTACATCCTTTCAGGGGTGGGATGGACCTTGAGTCTTTTAGTTTGTTGTTTACAAAATTGTAAAAAGCGCTGGTAGAATTGGTGCATAGAAGGTTTTCCTCTTGTTTAATGTGATAATTGGTGCATTCAGTCTTTATCTGGTGGCATAAATTTTTGTATTGGCTTTTGAAATTGGCAATGTGACCAGATTTGTTTTTCTGCCAGAGTGATCTCTTTTTGGATTGAAGTTTCCTTATTGTTATGGGTAATCTGTTTTTTTTTGGGGGGGGGGCGGAGTTGTTTGTTGGTACATATAGTTTGATGACTCTTTTGACTTCAAGTAAAAATATGTTGTAATGGTCTTCAACAGTATTGCATCCAGTGAATAGAGATTGCCAATCAAGGGATGAAAATTGTTGTCTGGAAGATAATAGTTGCCTTTTTTGAAGTTATAATTGGGGATTACATCATTGTGATGATTTTTTGTGTGGCCGTATGTTGAGACAAAAGTAAATCATATTGTGGTCACTGTTGGAAAAGGGTTCTTTAGTTTGTATTCCGTAAATTAAATTTAAACTATTGCAGAAGATGAGTTTGAGGCAGTTGTTTAGTCTAGTATTGTTGGTTACTAGTTGTTCCAGTCCCAGATTTGTAACAGCATTGTAGAAGTTTGCATGTATGGGTTCAGTTGTACATTCATTTAGGGTCCAGTTAATATGAGGTAGATTGAAGTTACCAAGAAAGATAAAAGCGTGTGGGCAGGATGTTGCCCATGTTAGTAGTGAATTTAGCTTGTTTACATGTTCGATGTCATAATCAGGTGCTCTTTAGTCTCCCTCTCCCTCTCTCTCCCTCTCAGTAAAACCAATAATAACAATTTAGGGAACATTGCCATTCTTTCACAACACCCAAATCTGTTTCTTGAGGCAGCTGGCTCACCTGGTCTCACATTAAACCATTTTTTCAGCCTTCCTATCTCACTCTTTTATAATTTGAACCATGTATCAGATTTAATTCAGCCTTCAGTGATTGCAAATGTCAATAGTTGTTTGTCACGATTAATTTAGTAGCTATTAACAACAGATTTTAAGTATATCAAATTAAGTAGACTTAATAAACATGGTGTTGGGCTTAATGATATATCCTAATGTGCTACCTAGAATCTGTTTTTGGAACCTGGTTGAATCCTGTATGCATTAAGTAGTAGCACAGATAGTATTGATATAACAGCTTCTCAAATTCTATTGAATCCTAGTGGCCTTACAATTAGAGAAAGATCAGCTGCTTCATGAAGCTTCAGTCACTTCAGAGGTGGTATATTTGGAATAAATATTCAAATCATCTCCCTTTTAAAAGCTTTGTATAAAGCACCAGTGTGAATAAATCTCATTATTAGAAACACACATTGTCCTATGTGTGTATACCCATGCTCAGGGAGAACAGGTATTATTCTATGAAAATATCTGACACCGGCCTTTGGGGAAAAAAAACCCCATTTCCTTGACTTCTTTGACATCTGTTAGATTAAAGTACATCATGGCAGCCATTTTAGGAACCATCAAATCCTATGGTATCACAGTGCTCCATGTAAATGTGTTTATAAATCCCCCCCCTTCTGCATTGCTCTCAGTTCACACAGCTAAAATAATGGGGAATGTGAGCTAATTGGAAAAACAATAGAGTTCTGCCTGATATCCCAGCTGTGAATTGTAGTTCTGACAACTAAGTTTTAATTTGCACACACCAGTAATAAATATACTTGGTGAGAAGCAAGCATTAACTCTATACAATTGACATAGAAGGAGGGGTCTTAGAAACCAGGCCAATGCACATATCTATATTGGTTACCTCAGAAGAATATTTTTATTTAGTATAGCAAATTTGATCAATGTACATTGGAACAAATTGTTAGTAGCTCCTATCCACCCTCAACAGCAGTCAGAGGAGGTGTGGTCTGCCTGTATTGCATTATTATGGGGGTGGGTTATCAAGCAGAGAAGGAAAAAAAATCTATGCAAAACAAGATGGCGTGAAAATAATTTTCTTATTTAGGTTGTACAAGAAATAAATGAGATTTTTGTTGTTTGCATTTGCAAGTCAGTGTGAATTCCATTAAGCATTCAGGATTAATCAAATGACACCTGCATTTAACAAGAGATGTAAGGTAAATATATCTAGAGGCATAAACAACTGCACAACCAGATTTGTCCAATGGAAATATGATTCCAGTTATGGTGTTTTGTTTTGCAAAAGGCAGCAACAACTGTTTAAATGGCAGTAGGCAATATTTAGATATTGGGTATAATTAAAACTGCAGCAACTAGTTGACTAAAATCACAACAGAGGCATGAGGATTAAATACTTCTCCTTTGGGGTCACTTATCATATCTGTTCAATGAATGCATAAACAAAGCAAAACAATATTGGTTGTGTAAAGCTAGCATAGTGCAAATAAATCCCTGTGTTGACTGACAGATGCTAATCTCTTTGTCTCACCTGCTCAGCCTCCCTCCTTCTCTCCCTCTTAAATGCAGGCCGAGGATTAGACCTTGTCACATGGAAAGACAGAGCAGGCAGCTGAGACCTTGCCCAGGGCCGGGTCATTGGTGGGAAATGATTTGCAGCTGAAGGATTGCAACCTCTTGTGGATTTTGCAGAAAGAGAGCTGATGGGTTCAGCAGGGGGAGTGCAAACTATCTCCAACACAACCCTCTGCACACAGCTCATCTCCCTAAACACAGATTCCATACATCCATAGAGACAAATAAGCATCAAAGCTCTTTCTTCTTGGTGTCTTCCTTTTCTTTCCACTTATTTCCCCAATATTATTTTCTTCCATTCTTTTCCAGCTGTAGCTCAATCAATTGCCATTCCCCTCTGGTCCCACCCTTTCTGCTTGAACATCTGTCCTCTACAGCGGGAGACAAAAATCGGAAATGGTCCTTTTCCCATGAGAGAGGACCTTTTCCCCTAAGGCTAATTGCACATCCTTTAACATTTACTCAGATCCAATTATGTGTCTCTTAGCTCCCTCCCAGCGAGTTCCCAGTTTCTTTCCAATTATTCCAGGGGTGTGTGATGAATCAGATGCTAACAGGTACCTTTGACAACATATGAATGATAGAGGCGCTAGTTTCTTCCAAGCAGCAGGGCAAAAAATGATTCCCAGTAGCTGCCCAAGTTCTATTCTACTGGTCTGACAGATGCAAAATTAGCACTGCTTTGCAAGCTGCATTAGCCCGGCCTCCTGCATCTTCTCCCCCATTGTCCTGGTAAATGAGCAAAGCCCACTGTTTCAGGTACAACAGCCTGAAAGAGAGGCGGCTTTATCGTTTTTTAAACCTTCCTCACAAGGGCGGAAAAGAATAAGGAGTAGATAAGTCCAAGCCTTTATGTTGGACAGACTGAACTGAGGCAGAAAAAAGGAGAGGGAAGGGGGGAGAGGGAGAGAGAGAGAGAGAGAGAGAGGCTTTCCTCTTTGCAACTCAGTTAAAAGCATCTTCTTTCATTAAGCAGAAAAGCTGAGTAGTTAAAATAGGCTGCTTATGTTGTCATATATTTCAATCATTGTTATGGTTTACCTTAGAGCCCTGTCCAGGCAGGAAATGTGGGATGCAAGTGTTTTAAGCAAACAGATAAGCAATTATATTAGGTCCCCATGCAACGTTATTACCTCTTGAAGCAGACGTAATTTTTAAATATTATTTTAGTAAAGTGAATTTTTTTTAAAAAAAAAATCTATTGTAGAAATGTGGCCTGTAGGTGAATTTGACTCTCATCATATCCCACCCAGTAATATGAGCTAGGTTGATTAAGATGATATGTCTGTGGATTACACAACCTTTAAAAATAGTAACTAGAGAGAGAAATAGAATCTACATAATACAAAAAGTATAACTTTTCCCTTCAGACTTGGAAACATTTCATTGGTTGTTCATTGCATATAAATCATAGGTTAGCAAATCCAGGGTGCAAAACTCCAGATGACCACCAGTTGGCAGCAAAAGATACAGAAACCTAATATCTTTGTCTTTGCTATCATCTGGTGGCTGTCTGAATATAAGCAACCAGTCTGTTACCAGACACCATCTCCCCCCCACTTTTTTCCCCTCTCTCCCGCATCCCAAATGAAGCAGAAGGAGATTTAAAATGAGTCCTGCTAATGGAGATAAAGCAAAGACAACTGTGCAAGGCATCCTGAGCTTTTTAGAGAAAAACAAGATAGAAAAGTGATATGATCTTAATTTGCATGCATCTCTTTTTAACACACATTCCTCAATGCTGGTGAGCAAAGTAATGGGCAAACTCCCTTTTTTCTCCTTGCCAAATGGTTATGGAGCAGGAAATTAAATGCAGGAGTATCTAGACAGCAAAAGCAAGTTTTTTGACAGATAGAGGGAGGAGGAAGAGGATCCATGTGAATACACTTTACCTAACCACTTTTCCCTTGTTTCTCTGTAGCAAAGTAGACATTTGGTGCCAACCATTAAAATTCTCTAGGGTCAAGCCAGGAAAAGAGTTTTGAATATAGCATGAGCCAATATCTGCAAGCCAATTCCCTAACATGGTCTCAGGCTGTTGTTTCATGAGCACAAATAGATATATGAAATAAATCATAATATCCTATCTGAAAGTCGAGCTGGTCAGATTAGATCAGGGGTGCCAAACTTGATTTCATTGAGGGCTGCATCAGAGTTGTGTTTGATCTTGGAGTGCCAGGGTTGGCCATGGCCAGCATGACATCACTCGTGTCAGGGGGCACCTGTGGTGGCCTGAATGCTCTGTAAAAACGGGTCCCCGAGCTCTATTTTCAGCTGTGACGGCCTCCTATAACCCTTTGCCAATGAAAACTGAACTTGGGGGGGGGGGCATGTGTGGCCATTGCAAACTCCATTTTCAGCAGAGACAATGTTCTGCAACCCTCTGCCAGTGAAAATGGAGCTCACAAGGGCCATGCACAGCCCTCCCGAGCTCCAATTTTGCTGGCAGAGGCATCACCGGCCAGTCCTTTGCTATCTCTAGGGTGGCCTCATGGGCCAGATCTAAGCACCCTGTGGGCCGGATCTGACCCTCGGTCCTTGAGTTTGACACCCATGAATTAGATCCTAACAACTATAAAAGGTAAAATTGTGCCCATCAAACTGAGATAATTTTTTTTGCCTTTCTATTCATCTTGTATCCTTCCTTTAAAGCTACCATGAATGTGATATACATGAAGGTGTGGTTGAAGTAAATGAAACTATAAAAGAAAATTGACAAATGTTGGACATCATCAGTGGTGGGATTAATTTTTTTTACTACTGGTTCTGTGGGCGTGGCTTGGTGGGCGTGGCAGGGGAAGGATACTGTAAAATCTCCAGTCAGAGGTGGTATTTGCCAGTTCTCTGAACTACTCAAAATTTCCGCAACCAGTTCTCCAGAACTGGTCAGAACCTGCTGAATACCACCTCGACACCATCCTTCCTATGGACCCAATGTTTGTGACTCATGCTGACATTAGTTAACTATCCAATGCTTCATTTGGAGCAGACCAGCCTGGACCAGGTTGTATTAGACTTAATTAGCCCTTAGCACTTTGTGACATGCTTGATCTTGTTTCCCCAAGCTCAGCAATAACTGAATGCTAGGTTTTCTTATCATAATTGCTTCAGAACAGGAGGAAGGGCCCCTCAATGGACTTTATGCTTAATGAATTTGGTTCTACTTAAGTAATTAGGCTACTTGTATCTGGTAGGAGTTTCTTGGATGTAATGAAGCTGAGTATCTTTTCTGCCCTATCATCAAAATAAAAATAGAATTGTGTTTTAGCCAGTAGGGTTAGTGAGTTCCACTTTCATGAATGTTGTTTTCTTTTCATATGAAAATGTATTGATCATGCATATGAAACATGAATGGCCTATTGGTTGCTGAATTAAACTCTGCTTTTATCCTGCTTACTCTGAAGGTCAGTGAGAGTGGCAAGGCTGCCTTTTAGCTTTAAAAACACATTTCCATTCAGGCACTGCAATATCAGCAGTCAAAAAGACATTACAAAGAGTGAAAAACTAATATGTAGTAAATTAATTCAGCTTGAGTAACACTTCAGAAATCTTTAGAATTGCATTAAAAAAAGTATTCTGGTGAATGCAAAAGGGCATAAACAACCGTTTTCTAAAACAACAGATTCTTAAGTGAGAAGTATTCATGTATTCATTAAAGCGTTCAACCTTTGATCCACCAATAACTTGTTAATTTACTTTTTGCTTGATGCTTTGGACCTTGTGGATAAAAGCTTCTTGCAGATTGTTGGTTTGCAGGGTTTCAGCACTAAAGCAGGAGCCCTGAAACCAAAACTGGAAAGAATTGGGAATAGCAAAACCATAGTAAATAATACTGAGTCATATTTCTTCAGGGTTGTGGCTTCTGGACAGCCTGTCAAAATTGGGTATCTTGCTAAGTCAGTGCTGAGATAACATGTGTAGAATATTGGTCACATATCTCAAGGGTTGCCACAAAGAAGAGGGAATCAAGCTATTTTCCAAAGCACCCTAGGGCAGGACAAGAAGCAACGAGTGGAAACCAATCAATGAGAGAAGCAACTTAGAACTATGTAAGAAGAAATTTCCTGACAGTTAGAACAATTAAATCAGTGGAACAACTTGCCTCCAAAAGTTGTGAATGCTCAAACACTGGAAATTTTTAAGAAGAGATTGGACAAGCATTTATCTGAAATGGTATAGGGTTTCCTGCCTGAGCAGGAGGTTGGACTAGATGACCTATAAGGTGCCTTCCAACTCTGACTATCTGTTACCTGTTACCTTTCAACTCTCTATTCTATTCTATTCTATTCTATTCTATTCTATTCTATTCTATTCTATTCTATTCTATTCTATTCTATTCTATTCTATTCTATTCTATTTCTATTCTTATTCTATTTTACTGAGCACCAATGTGTATGCTTTTGCTTCCCAAAAGAGTGGTCCCTATAAACACACCTTTACTGCTCAACTGTGATACACCATGTGTAACACTCCATTTTGAATTTACAAAGACAGTGGCTTTATGCTATTTTACTTCATAGTTTAGTTGGTACTTCTCCTCCCTGGGAGTTCTGCACTGAAAACTGTGTATTTAAAGTTCTCTTCCCACTGCTGTGCACACTGGCTATAAGGACTGTATAACACAGGCAGTGTTTAGAACATGACAAGGCACAGCAACACGCTCTCTACTTTAGCAGTCCTTTGATAACACCCGAAGAGACCAAGAAAGTTTCTCTGGGTTTCACAAACAGCATTTATTCCCCTTTTGTTGTCTGAAAACAGGTAAGCCTGGTGCAAAGCCAATCAGAGCTAGATGTGAGAGATGGATTTTCGGAATAAACTTTTATTGAAGCACTCCAGGAAAGGGTTCCCAACCAGAGGTAGTATTCAGCAGGTTCTGACCAGTTCTGGAGAACCAGTAGCGGAAATTTTGAGTAGTTCAGAGAACTGGCAAATATGACCACTGACTGGCCCCACCCCCATCTATTAGCTGCCTCCCAAGTTTCCGCTGATCGGCTGGGTCTTCTTTTGTTGCAGGTTAGTGGGGTGGGGAGGGAATAGGATTTTGCAGTAACCTTCCCCTGCCATGCCCACAAAGCCACGCCCACAAGCCACGCTATGCCCACATAGCCATGCCCATAGAACTAGTAGTAAACAAATTTGAATCCCTCCACTGATCCCAACAGCTAGGGGGCTGAAACCCTGAACAATAGCAAAGGATGATCTTTTATACAGTTGTTTTGAAAAAGATGGAGAAGTAAAATTTCACAGAACCTTTACCTTGCTTTTAGTATCCATGCCTGTTCATCTGTGGAGTTTTGTCCCTCCTGAGAATACGTGTCATTTCCCCTATAGAATTATCTTGCACAAGGCTCTATGTGTCTTTTCTCCATACTTGCAGTTACTGTTGCTGAATTTTTGTAATTTTATTCCCAGCAGTGTTGTTACATTTTTTTTAACTATGCAGTTATATTTCTGATTATCATTATTGATTTAAAAACTTAAAATGGTTCCTAATCCTAACCTTGTTTATATTATTTTATAATATTTAAAGAGTAATATTGTTTATTAATCAAATTTATATGTCCATCCATTTTACAGGAAGTGACTCTGACTGACGTACAAGAATCCAATTAAACAATAAATATTAAATAATAATTGCCTAATAATTATTAAAATATTTATTAAAGAAATTTGTATGATTATAATTTTGTTTCATGCTAGTAATCAAGAAATGATTCAGCCATTCAGCTTTCCTTTTTAAAACTCATGGTTCATCATTTTTTTAAAAAACCATTCATCTATGCTCACAATAATCTAGAGGATATTTTCTATCAGGCACACAGTTTTACTTAAAAACAACAACACAACCCTATGAATTTTTAAGGTTATGCCACACTGTTTGAAGATGCTGTAGCAAGTTTACTGAGAGTTCAATATTTGCAACACATCGCACCTTCCATGTTCACATTAGAATTTTCCGAATCCTTTGTCAAAAGATTATGCTGAGTTTTTAAATGACTTTTTCAGGGCCCATTTTGTTCCCATACATCATGTTTATTGCCACAGGGAGTGTTGTCTGAACTGAAACATAGCAAATAATTGTTTGAGCTCAGAGACATCTGTGGGCAAAGTCACACACCTGAAGCCATGCTTCTTTAATATGAATCACCTGTGCAGCAAATGGAGAAAAGGGATTCAATCATGTGGTTACAACCACATCTTGACTTTTTTTTTAATGCCCACTAACAGATTATTATTATTAGAGTTTTGTCTACATTTGTTGTCTTACTTATTATTTTATAAGTAAAACAGCAAACATAGCTAATCCATCTTCCTCCTCCAATTTTCCCCACAACAACAATCCTGGGAGATGAGTTGGGCTGAGAGAGAGAGAGTGACTGGCTCAAAGTCACCCAGCTGGCTTTCATGTCTACAGAGAGACTAGAATTCACAATCTCCTGGTTTCTAGACCAACAATTTCACCACTACACCAAACTGAGCAGATACTCAGTTACATTGGTGTTGAGAATTTTCACCTTGGTATTAACAGAGCTGATTTCAACACTTTAAATAAATCTATCTAAAAAATAAGTGTCTTTTTAAAAAAATATATATTCAAGATTGTAAAGATAGGACAAAGAAAAGAGGCAAGGATCAAATAGATAGTAAGCTGGTTTCATATGATCAAAGTGCTATTTCAAGTAAGCCATAAACTAGAAGCCATAAACTAATCCATAAACCAAATTTTGTAGTATTCCAGCTTCTCGAAAAAGCAACGCAGGGTTGCAGGCAAAACTGAAGCAGATGCTGGATGTTTCTGAAAAGAGAGAGAGAGAGAGAAGAATGATAGCAAGCCCCCCCCCCCAACAACCTGTCATGGTTTTCATGCAGGAATGGAGTGATTAAGCCTAGGAATTGGGTTGCAAAAAGGAGATGAATTTCATCTTGTACTAGCAAAGCAGCATGATGCAGATGGTAAAGGGAAAATGATGTCTCCTCAGTAGGGGGAAAATAATGGGAGAGGAAAGCATATTCATCGAATTGGGAATAGGAGACCTCTGCGGCATAAAAGCAACTCACAGATGAGGCCTTCTGCTGGTGGACTTAAAAGGATGCTTGCAAATCCAAAATGAATGCAGCCTACAACATGCAGTGAGCTAAGAAAAACTTTTAACAGTAGATCATGGAGGGAGTGACATGAAGCCAGCTATAGGAAATGTATACATACCTCTCCAATTTTGTAAAATGCAAGAGGAAGTTTGATAAACATGACAGGCAGGATTTCAATAAGCCACCTGCTTAGGCAGAATGCTCTAGTAATTCAAAAATAGGTTTAGTATTCCAACTAAAAGCAGCAGTCATCTGTTGTTGGCTTTTTTTTTTTTTTGCAAATTCTAGATTTTATAAATGGGGTTTCGAGTTCATATTTGATCATACTTGTCCCAAGTTGTACTATGGTCCTCAAACTCTCTCTCTCTTTCTTTTGCAAGCAGTGAGCCAAGGATAGCTCCCTAATCAGAATTTGCTACAGGCGAACTGTAGCAAATTATACCCGAAATTCACAAACTTCAACAGATGGGTACCAGGCACAAAGGCTTGTATTGCAATTGCAACATTTTACTCATGAAATGCTTATTGACATTTGTGCTGCTGGAAGAATTATCCTTCTGTGTTCAGTTCCAAGTGGGGAAAAAGACACTGGAAACATGGAGGCTGTTTGAAAAGATCATCCTTTTCATTTTGGAGCTCCAAGCCACATAGCTTGGATCTCCAAAGTGAAAAGGATGATCACATACTTCAAGATGTTGGGTGAAGGAAAAGAAGAAGGGCTGATATACTGAGAGTGCCAGGGTTTTATAACCTCTGTTGGGATTTGAATTTGAGTTTGTATTCTGATTGGTTGTCAGACTCCCATGGGGCCATGCAGGGTCCGTAGGCTGTCCTGAGTCCAAGGCTTGGTTGAGTCTTTCTGGATGATGATGTAATGAAAGAGCTTTGGGCAATTCCTATAGCTCTACCTGGAGATCTTTGTTTTGTAGAATAGGCTGGCCTAGGCCAGAGTAATGGCCCATTAACAAAGGTGGAAGGGGCTGAGTTTCTGTTTCTGAGTTTCTACTCTTTTTAGGGGAAATATTCTGCCTTTTTAATATTTCCTAGGATATTTCAATTTTCTAGGAGAGGGGTGAGTGCTAACTTCCTATAGTCCTTACTTTCTTGTATTCTTTCCTTATATCTTTAGGTATTTATGTTGCAAGATAATTATTAAGATGCAGTAACAAGTCATGCATTGAATTGTGACTAGATTGTTTCTTTTTGGTATGATGAAGTGGTCAAGAACATTCTAAGGCTCCCCCACTGCTTGCTAGCTAGCAGGCATAATAGTCTAATCTTAATGACAAGTTCCTCTCTTCCTGACATTATCCTTTGTATGTTTTATGTACACCTCAGTGAGTTTTTCTTTCTAATAAAGAAAATAAACATGCATTTGATTGTACTGGGAACCTGTAATTGCTTTTCAAAACATCATCTATCTGTATGATGAAAATGATATATTGGTCTCTAGATTGGTCTCATATCCTTAACACATGATATTTCAAAAAAACAAAACAGAACCCTAACAAATAAAAATGCATCAGTATTCCATATATTGAACTGAATAAGAAAAAAAAGGTAAATAAAGCAGCCTACAGGCAAATAAACCATGGACAACCAGCAATACATGATTAATATAGGCATATAGGGAGAATGGGAGATGACAGACAGACAGACAGACAGACAGACAGATACTGTAGATAGATAGATAATAGATGACACAGAGAGAAGATATAAGAATAATCTTTTTTACAATTTACAATTTTTAGTCAAGACAAAGAAAGAATGGAGATATAAGATCAATATCAGTATTAAGTCAGTTTCTAATAACTGAGTGATCTTGAAATTCACAGTGATAAATCCAACAAGAATTTCTGGTGGAAAATTTTATGGTTAAAAAAAGTATGGACTTGAAATTGGTGTTTTACTAATTTATTTTAACTTGTTATTAGGGCAGAATGAATAATATACCTGTGAGATGACAAAAGTCACTACATGCGATAGGAACAATAGTTGTATTCTGTCTAATGTGTTTGTTTATGTGGCTGACAAAGAAGACCAACACAATCTGCATAAACAAAGTCTTTCATCATCTCAGTTCCCTTTGAATACATATCAAGGCACCAGGAAAAGGTTCAGAATAAGAAAACTCTCAAATGAGCCCTTTCAATTTGTTTGTTTAATTACTTTTTAAGTTGTTGGTTTGATTGTTGTCACCAGGGGTGGGGGTGCGGAGTTTATTGGGTTTTGTATGGTTTTTTTTTAATTATTTCTGTAAGCTGCTCAGAATCTCTTTAGGTGTGTTGGGTGACCATGTAATTTTTTCTTAATAAATAATAAAAAAAGTGTTTTTAATCTTTTGTTCCCTCAAAACTCTTGTGTCCTTGGTCCAGCTCCCTTCATTACAACCAAAATGGTGCCAGGATTTCACCTCATGTTCCTAGACTAAAGAGAAAAGAGCCATCTGAAAAATGGTAATTTTGCTGTTTAATTCTTTCAGAAAACAGAGTGGGCTTGCAAACTATAGTTTGCTTTCCATAGGAAATAGTTTAATCAATAAAAGCCTGACTGGACCTGCATGTATGCTCATGGATCCTAGTCAGTCTCTTAATGGCCTAATATGGGTGGGATGAGTAAATCTCTGGTCATCTTTGTGTGTGCATGTGCCTCCATGGCCACGGTTTCTTCTGAGATTGGTGGTTTTGTCTGTAATACTCTGCCTCTCTCAACATTATGAATGAGCTGTGGAAATGGGAGACTTTTGTTTCTTATCCTAAAGGGGGAAAAATGAACTGTTTTGTCAGAGAACTATGCATAAAAAATAAGATTCTGTGAAAAAGCATTGGAGGTGACCTATGCTAGTAATTGAGACAACATCTTTTTCTCCTCCCATTGTTTGGTGAGGGAGGTGGGAATCGGAAAAGTTCCCCTTGGGTATATATTTGTTCCACTTTTCTTATTTTGTTCTAGCTTCAGCTTTGTGCTTTAATTGCTCTAATGGCACCTTAAAAGGTGCCTCAGCCTGGATACAAACAAGGAGACATAAATTTCAGTGCCCTTCCCTCTTTAATAGGACAGAAAATGAACACTGCATTCATTAATTACAGAATTTCATTTTTTTAAAAAAGCCTATCTTCGATTTTTTTTTAACATCAACAAATGGAATGGAAGCATTTGTCCTTTAGCCTTAAGGAAAGTTAACATCTTCTATCAGATAAATAGGAGAAATGTCAAAGGCAACTTAGTTAGAAAGTTGATGAGTCTGTTCAGCATATTGCATATAGTGGAGCATCCCTGGATTTTGAATTCTGAGTTTCATTTATTACATTCCTCCCTCAATCATATTATTTTCCAATCCATTTTGTGAGTTAAATTAGCTTGCAAGATTGTGACCGATCCAAGTTACTCAGGAAATTTATGATTGATTGGAGACTTGAACCTGGGTCTTCCCAACCCTAGTGTGGTTTTTTAATTGCCATCCTGATCAGATTGTCTCACCTTGCTTTGTCTTCAGAGTGACTCTATTTTTTCCCCAATGAGAGATGGCATTTTATTCCCCTAACTTTGGGTAGAATGACTGTATGAACTACAGAAGTTTAGATGTGGCTTTGAAATTCTCCAGTGGGTCTCTGGGAATAGAACTTGGTTGGAAGATTTCTTTGAATTTTTGCCTTGGGAACTCTTCAAGAACTTTTCAAAGGCAGGATTCCAGATAGAGGACACCAATAGTGTCTCTGAAAAAGCCCATTGTGGTCTCATTGCATCGGGTTTGTTAAAATCTGGGAAGCCAGAAATGCTACATACAATTAGACAGAGAGTTGTGCAGTGACATTGGACAGTCATCCTTGTCTCTGGATCATCTCATAATAGTTTTAATAACATACTTCGCCCACATAAGCACACCCTTTTTCATCAGCTTGAATGAGAACAGGTAGAAAACCTGTTGGAGTATTTCTTGGTTGACCATTAACAATCCAACTTTCAATTGGAAACAGATGTTTTGAATATGTTACAGAAGGCTGTCCTGTTTTCATTGTATGTTAGTTTCTCTATCATTTCTTTTGTTGACCCTGAAAATGACATACATGTTGCCATATTTTATTGTAGCTTTTGTCTATTCTTTTCTTAGTTTCCTTTAAGCTTTCTGCAAAGGAATTTAATGGTATTCCAGGCTCACCACTCTCTAGCTGTTGAAAGGGGGGTTATAGAGATAAAGGGGGAACGTTATGTCTAGGTGGCATTCTTTCCCATGGGAAGAGAGAAGATGCCTGCAGCTGGAGGAAGGTGGAGTTTGGAATCACTGGACTGATGGACTGAGAATTGATTGGAGATCGTGACTCTGGGGGGAAGTTTCAAACTTTTGCTTGTTACTAGGTGTAATTCAAGAATCTGACCAGAGTTGGAATTACATAAAGTCCTTGCCAATTTGATATGTTCCTAATAAACAGACTCTAAAGAAAGATGGGTGCCTTGGATTTTATATCAGGGGACATATTACTTGGAAAGCTGACATCTTTTTCATTCTAATCAATTTACTTACAAGTCTCATATCTGGAAAATTTAACTCTGCTACTGTTTACCATTCTATTGCTACAGCATTTTGGAAAGTGGATATGCTAAATACCGTTTCACACCATAAAATTCTCATTTGTGAAGAAAGTTATGATTCCCATTCTCTCATTCTTTTATGCTAAGAAGGGGACAGAGAAGCATCCATCTTCCTCTTGGGCTCCACCAGTGTGGCCTAGAAGGTTATTGAGCTTGTAAGTTTGAAGGACACCAAGACTGCAGCTTAGATTATTCTGTCCATGATATAGTAAAAGGAATGATGTTGGAGGGAGATGGATGGATGGATGGATGGATGGATGGATGGAGATATCCTTCAATGTATGTAAATATAAAAATGTTAAAAATACAAGCTAAGAAAAACCAAAATAAAGTGATAATAGTATTCTACCATTTTCTTCATGATGTGTCTGATTAAAATTCCAGGATTCCAGAAAAAGAAAGAACAAAAAAAGAAAGATTCCCCCTAAATCAGGCTGAAGCTACATGCCCATGTTCATGTATTGGTGACAATACTGAAGTGGCTTACTGTTGCCTTCTTCTGTTCTCCTCCCCACCTCCAGGGGTGGTATATTCAGGAGTTTGATATTAATCCACTTGACCCTTCTTAGTTCTTTGAAGATCAGCCAAGGTTGGGTAGGTTCTATCATCTCTACTTGCTTTAGCAATTCATTCATTCATTCATTCATTTATTCATTCATTCATTCATTCATTCATTCATTCATTCATTCATTCATTCATCAAATTTCTAAACCACCCATCTCACCTAAATGACTCTGGGGACTCTACAAATATAACCCACGAAAAGTGACAGTAAAAAAAACAGTAAAAAAAGTGAAAGTATTAAAGTAGTTAAACAGTTAAGAATTATAGAAGTTTAAAAAAAAGTTTTAAAAGGTAGAGGAAGCACCCTCAAGCCACTATGAGGGTTGCATGCCACTCTTCGGTCCCCATACCAGTTGGCAAAGTCATATCTTGATGCTTCTCTGTCCATGATATGATATGTTTTTTTGGAAGGTAGAAGGTGAGGGAGATAACCTCTGAGGGCAGGGTAGGGGCAACTGCAAAAACTCTTTTCCTAGACCCTGCCAATCAAAACCGTTTAGCTGACAGGGTCTGCTGTTTGATCAGGTGGAATTAGTTGATAAAATAGGAATAATGTGATTCCTCAGGTAGCCTGGCTCCATGCTGTGAAGGCTTTAAAGCTGATAACCCTCACCTTGAATTAGACCCAGAAGCAGACTGGCACCCAAAGCAGCTTGCTTAGCAAAGGTATTACATGTGCCCTCCTTAGGGTGTCTGAAATGGCTTATGCTCCTGTATTCCACACCAGTAGTAACTTCTGTATTGTCTTCAATGGTAACCTCATGTAGTGTGCATTGCAACAGTCCATATGGGAGATGATCAGGGCAGGAGTGATGGAAAGAAGTTCATAATAAGAGTTTGCCACTGATGGAAATTGGCAAATCATGTGCCATTTGTCCCTAACTAAAAGTTGGAGTGGGTAACAACCAGTCGGAGGCCACTTCCTCACCCACTGGAGAGGAACACAGTTCCAACTACGCATATAGGACCAATTGATGTACAATGTTCACTTAAAAATCCAGTGAATTCAAGTGGATTTACTTCTTAGAACTAAGCTAGACGTGTGCAAAGCAGCTCCTAAGTTGTTGGTAGGACTGTTACCAAATTCTCCAGAAACAGACGCTTGAGTGAAATATCAGAGCCACAGCAGGAACAGCTGGAGAGATCTCTGCCCTCAAGCTCCCACTCTTTAAACTGTTTTTCTTCTGATGAAACTCACCAATTGCTGGAACAAAGTGAAGATGGAGAAGTGGCTTATACTAAAGGACAGACAGCCTGAAGCTGATAATTTAGAACATATTTTATGTGCACATGAAAAAGGAGGCTATCCCACAGGGAGATGCTGATGCCTTATCATCACTCATTTTCTAGACTAAAGTGTTATTTTATGTGATGTGCTTCTGTGACAAGATGATGAAATTACCTGGCCCGGTAAGTCTTTCTGTGACCCACTTGAGTCTAGGAGCTCATTTGAAGTATTTCTTAAAAGGGCAGAAAGAGGGAGGGTGGGTGGGAGGGAGGGAGGGGGAGAGAGAGACACACACACAAAGAGACAGAGACAGAGAGACAGAGAGGTGCATAATGCAATAAAGAAGCTTGCAAAGTGTATATGACAACTACCCGTTTCTCATTCCACATTTTACATATATAGCTAACATCTTTCATCAATTTAAAAACAACAGAACAGAATAGAATTCTTATCAGCCAAATGTGATTGGACATACACGGAATTTATCTCTGGTGTATAAGCATCTAACCCCACTCCCTATTCCTGTCACATGCCTCAAATTGACTCTCATGGACACTTCCATGCAGTCTTTTTGGCTCAATATAATAATGGCTTGCCCCTGCTGCCTTCTGGGGTGTTGTTTCAACATCCCACTCTTACCTACAGCCATGAACTTCCCAATTGGGACTCCATCTAAAACATAATTAGGACTGGTGTGCTTAATGGTTTAGGTTAGCTAAGCTTGGAAGATGCAGTCTATTGATGTAATTCCCCGTTAGGAGAATGAGCACATACAGGGAGACGTATTTGAGAGTAGTCTTTGAATAATACACACACAGTACACAAATACACTGTACAGTAAATGTAGATTTTTACTTTCCATAAAGGTTTAAGTAAAGTTCAAAATAGGCAGTCCAAAGTCATTCACAGGTAAATCAGTCAGTTTTTAGTCCAGGGATAATCCAAATATCAAATTCCAGTATCATAAACAGTTCAGTATCAGACTTACATCAAATCCAGAAATAGCAGTCAATTAGGAAGAAATGGAGCAATGGCAATACTTTCCAACAGAAGGAAACGAGACTTACTCACACTCTCTTCTGAGACTAAGACTAAGACAAACCAGGTTTCTGGCTCCATCTTAATGGCTGTTTGAGAAACCACACCCAACTACAGTTTTGCATTTTCTTAAAGATACAGTATTAAAATGTCTATCCTGGTTTATATATTGTCCAATCCAAATAGCTGTTAGGTGACTTACATTCCTAACACAGTCCCATGCTGAGGCCTTTTCCCCTTGGGCTCCGTATTATGTACAGGTAGTCTTTGACTTGCAACCATTCATTTAGCGATGATTTGGAGTTAAGATAGTGCTGAAAAAAAATGACTTATGTTTGGTTTTCACATTTACAACTGTTGCAGCATCCCCGCAGTCACACAATCGTAATTCAGGTATTTGGTAACAGGAATGTATTTATATGATGATTTCAGTATCCTGGAATGATGTGATTGCTATCTATGACCTTCTCAGCTAGCTTCCGACAAGCAAAGTCAATGGGAGAAGTCAAATTTGCTTAACTGGGTGATTCGCTTCATGACCACGATTTGCTTAATGGACTCACCAAAAAAGATCATAAAATTGGACATGGTCATGTGATGTTTCCCTTAATGACCAAATCCTTTAGAGTAACAGACGTTCAGATCCCAGTTGTGGTTGTAAGTCAAGGACCCTCTGTGTGACTGTTAGCCAGTGTGGTGGAGTCAGTAAAGGGTGCCTTGCTGGATATAAATGGAAGACAGTCAAGTCCCATTTCGATTTCATGAAGCTTGTTTTGTTTCTTGGATACAACCATTCCCCCTTAGCTAATCTATCTTATTGACTTGCCGTTGCGTGGAAATTTGGGAGTTGGTTTCTTTTATACATTTTTTCCCCTTTTGTTTTGTGATGTTCATGATGATTTTGCATTACTCCACACATCCATATTTTGAAGCAGTCAAATTGTCAGGTAAGTCATGCTGGTGTGTCTTTTTTTTTTGTAAATCAGACAATCTGTATCAATTTTCTACTGTCTCACACCTATTCCAGAATAGAACTGGGACAATATTTATATTATGGTAAAAATAAAGGAACTGCCTCCGAGGAGGTATGCTATCTTAATAAGTCTTATCTTCCTGACAAGGAAAAAAAGTGCTTTTCAAATCCAGTATGCATTATAAACTACCACTTACAAAATCTTTGTTCTAAAGTGCTGGCAATTTTTACCTGGGGCAGACGTTTTACAGAATTTAAAAGGTCTCCACAGGATACTAGTAAATCTAAGGTGAATTTTCAAGCCCTGGTGGGTATTATGAAACCTCAAGTTCTATTTGTCCAAGGTTTTTTTTTTTTTTGGCTTCTCCCCTGGATATTCAGATGTAATTTCCATTTTCTGGGCTCCACTTCATTGTACATTTGGCCATTATCGCTCAAAGAAAGTAGAGAAGAAACTTTGCTAGCATGAACCCACTTCACTGAATTAATTGAACTCTTGTGCAAATGCCCTTAAAATGCTCTGAAAATGGAAATGAACTTTCAATATGTGTGTTAGTTTGGGACAGAAGCTGAAGGGGAGCCGGCATTATAAATAGGAATAAGATATAGAATAATAATTTGGGAGGAGAGATCATATTTACCGTGAAGAGAAGTATGTCTATAAGTGTAATAAATGGAAAAGCATAAGGAAAAATTATCTCAACATTTACCTAAGCTTTTTTTTTTCTATGTATGTGAAAAGTTACAGTGTTATTATAATAAAGAGATAACGTTTCAACCATAAGCAAATGTATTTCTTGGTTGGTTTATATACCCCCACAATCCCAAATAACTCTTAGTAGCTCAGAAATCCATGTCACTTAAGATAAATGATGAACTTCACAGAAAACATATAACATGTCTTTATAGGGCTGTAAAGCACTATAAAGTGGTGTATAAGTCTAAGTGCTATTTCTATGTCACAAAACCTCCAACATGGCACTGTAATCCAGCAGCCATAAATGTTCAAAATCAGTTTTCAGTGCTTCCTGAAGTCAAAGTGGGAGCCGGACACCTTTCATCTGGAAAATCCTTCCAGAAGATCAGCACTGTATATGAAAAGCATTACCCCCAAACTTTGGTTCTCAGCTGTTTTTGATAGCAACTTCAAATTTGTGGGGCCAAGACTAATGGGAGAATGTGGATTGTATACAGTTTGGGTCAGTTTGGTCTAGTGGTTAAGGCACCAGGCTAGAAAGCAATGGATCATGATTAGGTTAGATTAGATTAACAGAGTTGGAAGGGACTTTGTAGGTCACCTAGTCCAACCCCCCCCCCAATCCAAGCAGTTCAAGTCCTGCCTTAGTCATGAAAGCTAGTCCAACCCCCCCCCCCATCCAAGCAGCTCAAGTCCTGCCTTAGTCATGAAAACCTTGGGCCAATCACTCTTTCTCAGCCCAGCTCATCTCACAGGGTTGTTGTTATGGGGAAAATAGGAGGAAGAAGGAGCATTAGATATGTTTGCTGCCTTGTTTGTAAATATAATAAATGTAATAATAAAAAATAAAACTATAATAAATAGATTTAATATATATAGGAGCAAGATATTTGGCCAGTTGGCTATACAGCCAGGACACAGGGCCCTTAACACATTTAGTGCCCTATAACCAAGTTTTTAAAAGGGACGCAGTGGGTCAGTGACTAAGATGGTGAGCTTGTCGATCAGAAAGGTCGCAGTTTGGTGGTTCAAATCCCTAGCACCACCTAACAGAGTGAGCTCCCGTTACTTGTCCCAGCTTCTGCCATCCTAGCAGTTTGAAAGGATGTAAAAAATGCAAGTAGAAAAAGAGGGACCACTTTGGTGGGAAGGTAACTGCGTTCTGTGTACCTTCAGTGTTTAGTCATGCTGGCTACATGACCATGGAGATGTCTTCGGACAGCGCTGGCTCTTCGGCTTTGTAACGGAGATGAGCACCGCCCCCTAGAATAGGAAATGATTAGCACGTACGTGCGAGGGAAACCTTTAACCAGTGGTGGAATTCAAATATTTTTACTACTGGTTCTGTGATCGTGGCTTATTTGGTGGGTGTGGCTTGTGGTCATGTAACTGGGTGGGCATGGCTTGGTGGTCATTTGACTGGGTGGGCATGGCCAACTCAATGTCACTCACATCAAGGGCTGCCTCACATGGCCCCTCCCCTCCCAGCCGTTCCTTGTTACCCAGCCTCAACTTATCTATAGTTCTGTAAAAATGTTGTTCACCTTTTTTGATTTTATTATCTGCATACTATAGGTGTACTTTCGTGGACCACTGAAAGGAGGAAATGCTTTACTCAAAAGTGTGATAGGCAACAGGCTTTTAAGGGGCTGCCACAAAGAAAGGGGGACAATGTATTTTCCAAAGAAGCAGAAAGCAAACAAGAAGCAATGGATGGAAACTGAACAGAGAGAAGCAACCTAAAACTAAGGAGAAACTTCCGGACAGTGAGAACAATTAACCAGTGGAACTGCCTGTCTCCAGAAGTTCTGGGTGCTCAATCACTGGAAGTTTTTAAGAAAAGACTGGACAGCCATTTCTCTGAAACGGTATAGGGGTCACCCCAAGGTCCCTTCTAAGCATTATTCTGACACCTTTCCCAGGATTTTTACTCAGAGATTGGCATCCTCAGTTTTCTTGCCTGAGCTGGGGGTTGGACTAGAAGACCTCCAAGGTCCCTTTCAATTCTTGTTAAACACATGTGTATTTTATGCTCTGGACTATTGACATTGAATGCATGTAAACCCTGAAAAATATGTGGTAGCCCTGGGCAAAAGAAAGGCAGAAAAATCAATCTAAGTGTTGGGACAGTGTAAAATATTAACACATGATAAATAATGGAACAATTAAAAATAATAGCACAGAGTTTTATCTCTCTCTCTTCCTATTTTTTTCTNTTCCTTTCTCTCTCTCTCTCTCTCTCTCTCAAACACACAGAGAGAGAGAGAGAGAGAGAGAGAGAGAAAGAGAGAGAGCATTTAACAGACAAGCATTTTGGAAGCAGTTCCTTTAAATTTCTCCAAGGCTTGAGTGGATATCCCCACCCCCTCTGTCAGACCGCACTCCTTCTCACTCCAGACACTTTAACTCACAAGGGGAAAGTGATACTTGCAGCGTCCATGGGGAATCCTTGGAGAAGTTTTCAAAGGACTTGCTTCCAAAATGCATTTCTTTTACATTGCAAAAGTGCTCCAAGGCTTGATTCACCCCCACCCCCTCTGTCAGACCGCACT
>BHEV01026741.1:0-27434 GCA_004319985.1 Emydocephalus ijimae | reverse complement strand
GAGAACAAGAAGATAAACAATTTTATGAAATTTGGGATCTTTTTTATCAATGGTTGGATAATACAATATAATAATAGAAATATTTAGAAATTAGAAATAATGAATATATAATTTTTTCTGGTTTTGATAATATTTTTAGAATATTTTATTAAGATAGGTTTTGTATGATTTTATGATTTGTTATAAAATAATTTAATTCAATAATAGTTATCTCGTTTAATTATGAATTAGTTAAATTATAGTCAAATGATTGTTTAATAATGATATTAGGATACTCAACTGATTATTGACAATGTGAGTTATTATATAATGTAATTATTTTGTTGACTGTGAAATGAATGCACTGAAAGGAGTGGTAAACCAACCGATACACTGTAAATTTATGAAGAAGGAGGTTTTTTATGTTATGTTTTATGTTTTGTGTGTTTTTGTTTGTTGTTAAAATCAATAAAACCTTTTTTTTAAAAAAAAAAAAAAGAAAGAAAGAAAGAAATCCTCCAGAAAATGGGCCCTGGGGATTGGCAAGAAAAAATAGATACAATGCTGGCTTCTGGTTTTGCGTGGCTTTGGCGGCGGCAGGAATTCGTGACTCTCTGCGATTCCTGTTGTGCTCGCCGCCAAGGTGCCCCCGATCTAAATGGGTCTGGGGGCTATGGCTGCCTTGTAGAGGCAGCCGAAGAGAGAGGGGATCCAGACAGAGGTTTGGGGGCATCACAGACCCCCTCCTCAGCCGGGAATAACCCCTTTTTCCCAAGGTGGTGAAGCGGCGGTCAGTAATGGCTGCCACAAAGAAGTCTGCATCCAGGTAAGATTTGTGCTGGAGGAAGAGGGAAGAGCTGTGAAAGTTGCTTCTCACTGGGACAAAGCTAAGAGAGAGTGCCCTGGAATTTGGAAGGCTGGTAAGGATACATTGTTTTCAGAAAGAGTTACAAGCGGCGAACATTTTAAAAGGGATTTTTTTTTTCTTTTCACTCTCCTTCCTAACGTGACAGCGATGGAACCATAAGAGAAATCTGAAAACCTGTGTTGGAGGTAATTGAATGTTGAAGGGATAAGGATTTCTGAATATTTAAAGGGAACAAAAAAAGAATATTTTTTGGCTGTGAGTGGGAAGGGAGAGGAAAAAAAAATTGGAGCAACTTGAAAATAAGGAAAAGATTGCCTAATACCCTAAAGAGTTAATTTTAAAGAGTTACTAAACACCAATAAGACTTCCAAAAGATATATTTTAAAGAGAACTTTGTGATCAAACTTTAACCCCAGAAAGAGAAAGTGAAAAAGGAGAAAGTATTTAAAAGAAACAGCTTGTTTGGACTGCTTGGTGACTTTGGAACTTCTGAGAATTATTTCTGATTAAAAGCACTTGGGTGGTTGTTTGGAAAAACTTTTTCTCTACACAATGGCATCACTTGTGGATGGACTAAAACTTATTTACCAAAAATATGAAAATGAAAAGCAAGAAGGGAAAGATGTCCTTGGCATTCTTTTTCAATTTTTAGAAATGGTGGTTTGTACTTATGTAAAGTTGAACGAGCAACAGGATGATTGGGACAAAGAAGAAGCCATCTTTGAAGAACAAGTGACTTTGGTTGGGGAAGAAAAAAAGAAAGAGAAAAAAGGGGAAGAAGACTTTAAGACGCGGAAAAACAATCCAAAAGAGAAGAATGAGGTGAAAAGGGGATACTATGCTAGAAAACAATAGAAAGGAGGAAAGCAGAATAAAAGGGGGGTGGAGAGACAAGGGGGTAAAGAGGACAAGGAGAAGAAGAAGCAAGGGAGAAAGGAAGGGATGAGAAGCCTTAATGGTGGGGAGCAAGATGCAAAGAAACAAAAGTTTTTTAGAGATAATGGATAAATTTTATTGAAAAAGGGATTCTAGAAAGGTACATAAGATTGTATTTCTATATCTGTACTTAGAAATAACCATAGAAGATCGGAAATAATATGCAATTTAAAATGTGATAAAATATTTAGTATAATTTAGTGAAATCTTTGTTAAGAAAGGGGAGTACTTTAATGAAACAATCATTTAAGATATGTGATGGGGGGGGGAATAATTTGGAAAGTATAAGAAGTGTTCCCACAAAGGCATGATATGTAATTGAAACGGGTAAAATGTCTAAGATATAAATGATTGTTAATGTTAATGATTAGACCATGTTATACTAGTAAAACTATTTGTGAAATGAGAGATTTGAAGAAGGAGAAGGGGAACATGTAATGAAATAATGATCTATAATATGTGATGTGGGGGGGGGGAATAATTATGGAAAATAGGTGCTCTCATAGAAGTAGATGATTTAACTGAAAAAAAATGTGTTAAATGTTTAAGATATAAATGAATATTAATATTAATAAATTGATTTGTATTGTTTTGATAATACTGCATAATTTTAGAATGTACCAGACAGAATCCCAATGTAAGCTATGTATTCTATATTAAGTATTATAAATATAGGGGAAAGAGATAAAGGCGTCATACTCCAATTAGTGTACAGGAGAAGTTTTTTTTTTTTTTTTCAAAGAAGAAAGATAAATGGATAGTTGGAAATAGAACAGACAAAGTATAATAAATATTATGATTTGAATTGAGAAGAGATAAGTAAAATAAAGTTGAGAAAATTTAAAAGAAAGGAGAAGTTATATAGAAAAATGAAAATGTTAATAAGATATGGAATGGTATGTAAAATGAATATGAATTTGAATTTGTGTCTGTACCAAAAGTTTTAACCCGGGACTAAGCAACTTCCAGAAAAGAGATTTTTTATGTTTTGTATTTTTGTGTATCTATGTTTTGTATGTCTTTCAAAATTAATAAAATTTGCTTTAAAAAAAATAGATACAATGCTGCTAATCCAACACATCACACCCAGAGCAGCAACCCACAGAAACCCAGCAGAACTATTGATGGGCAGGACATTAATATCACCCCTTGACAGAGTCCACCCCAACTATAGGAGTGACACCCCGGCAGATTCCACAGAAAAATGTAGGACCTTTAAAACAGGGGACCAGGTATATGCACATAATTACATGGGAGGGGCTCTCTGGACAACAGCTAAAGTAATAGAAATCACCAGCCCCAGGTCATATAAAGTAAAAATTGAAGGGGAAAAATATGGAACCAGCACAAAGACCAAGTAAGGGGCCAGGTAACTCAGACATAAACAGAAACCAAAAACTGACACCATAAAACATAACTGGCCCTAACAACTAAGTGAGAAAAAGAACAATCACAAAGAACTCCAAATCTAGTTTCAAACCTGATCAGAATAGTGGGGGACTTAACTTTAGATGAAGAAATCTGGTGCCTCCAGCTCAACAGAGCCCACCACACCTCCGGAAAACTTTGAGACATTTCCAAGCTGGGGTCCAGAGCAGTGGCAGATCCATCCACACAGGCTGCTGCTCCAGGAACAAATGAGACAGGCAGGCCCAGTTGTACCCAGCAAAGCCCCACCTACTTGCGGGACTATGTATATCAGACTCTTTGTGATTGGGTACGCCCAACTAGAAGGGGAGGGTTATTAAATATGCATGATACCTCATTAATATTAATGTATGTTGTATATGTTAGTGGAGTCTGATGTCAGTTTTTTTTTTTTTTAGTTTGCATGGACACAATGAAAGAAAAACATATATCTTCAGCAGAAGGACCAAATCCCCCACACAAGGAGAAACAGCAGACTTTTGCCAGGTTAAGACTGAAAAAAATAGCAGCATACAAAGTCAGAGGCATCAGGGAACAAGTGTGGGCAATGTGAATTCTGAGATATGGCTTCCAAAATGCATACTGCATCCAGGGAAATAGACCTAGCTGCTGTGACCCAAACCAAAAATCAGAAAATCTACTGAAGGCTTCATGGAAAAAGAAAAGAGTTAGGTCAAAATTGACAAAATTGACTTTGTTTATCAGAAGCTCCTTGAGAAAGTCACAAATGATGAACATATGATTCTGAGGTGCTACAAATATGCGTTAGTTGCCAAGCATCCAAATTTTGATCATGTGACCATGGAGATGTTGTGACAGTCATAGGTATGAGGACCAATTAAACAACTTTTTTCAGTGACATCATAACTTTGAATGATCATTAAACAAATGGTTGTAAGTTGAAAACTACCTGTTATAAAAGTTATTTTTTGTCAAAGAAATTTGAGGGAAAAATGGGTTCCTTAATTTGCTTCTCAAATTATATTTATGGATTGTGTGCCTTTCCTGAACTCATGTAGTTCCCCTAGAATGACACACAGGACAAACCTAAATCTATAATTGGATATTCAGTATATTAGAAACTAACCAAGATGACTTCTTTTTGGTCTGAGCCTACTCCTAAGCTTTACAGTCATCCATTCCTAAGTAGTACTTCTGTGATCTATGCTTGCTTTTTAGATACTGTTCATCATATTAGTCCTGGTCAATGTTGCCTGAGTTATAACCAAGAGTCAACAATTACAGGTAGTCCCCAAGTTATGAGTGCTCCCTTTGTGAATGTTCAAAGTTACACAAAGGTACACTAGTACCCACTAGTGTTTGTGAACAAGTCCTGAAACTATGAATGTTGCAGCACCATGGCAGTTGTTTGTCTTTATGAACAACCACAGAAGCTCTGTAATATTTATTTTGAATGTTGCCAGCCAAAATGGAGCTTCCGAGGAGTGGATCCACCCCTCTGCTCCATTCGGGCCTCCAGAGGCCTTGCCTGCCACATTACAGGCTGAAATGGAGCTTCAGCAACCTGCCAGGCAAGGCCTGCAAAGGCCCGAACAGAACTTCAGAAGGGCGCATGCAGCTGAAAGGAGACTGCTTGCTAGATCTTCACAAGGTAAGTGACCCAGTGTGACAGGTTGAGTTAGTTCAGTAGGTAGGAGAAGCCTTGGGTGGTTTGGGGCATGTTGCCTGTTCCATCAGTAGGCCCCCCATGGCCTTCCCCACTCTGAAATGCCTCATGTACACTTAACAAGCCTCATATTCAATTAGCGAATGTGTGGGCAAAAGGAGGGAGTGATCCTGTTCAAGATACTCATGGATTCACTCCCACAAAACTCTGGATTATGAATGGAATGGGCAGGCTTGAACATTATCTATACTTTGATATTTACCAACACCTTATCCTATAGTTATGAAAGCCAATAAAGTATCCATCTCAAATTTCAGAAACTTTCTGTATATTAAACATGCTGACAAACCTGACAATGGACCTCCACCTTTTATACTACTATCTGTATAAATTGACAGCTGTAGTTTGCCCATGGCAAACATAAGATCCCAAACTCTTGATGAAGTTACTTACTTTGTATTTTTCCATCTCTACTATTGTACTCGGTTAGAATGACTATTGTTCTACTTTTAATTAGTTTTAGAGCAGTGCTTTCCAAAATTTTGGGCAAGTGGTCTATCTACTTTATTCTGAGAATACATCCAAGCCAGCTGAAAATGGTTCCATGCCTCTGTTTCACAATATCGGACATTTCCATACCATGCAATTTCCACTCCTAATTCCTTGCTAAGCACTTTGAAGCAGATCTGTAATCACTTCATTTCCATCATCCTCAAAATGCTGACAATATGCAGGAAACTTCAGAAGCCAATCAATACTCACTTCTAACTGAGTAGTAGGAATGGTTTTAATCTGATCCATGTCCCTGCCTTATCCTAATCTATTGCAGATCCTGCAGAAACAAAACCTTCTTATTCCCAATCAAGCAAAATGGTAGTTAATTAATTAGTATTCAACCTTGTTCTTAGTACCTATGGTGTGCATGTGGATCTACTCATTTGAAAAAAGGTGAGGGGAAGTGATTGGTATGAAGGAAACACACCTGTAAAAAATTCATTGCTCTGTTCCATTTAAAACCCTCTTATAACTCATAAGAGAGAAATTATAGTGTGCAATATTTTTGCAATCAGTTTGCTTTTTCCAATACCTTTCACCACAGCAGAATGCTGATACAGCAGTTGGCATGGAGAAACCAGCAGAAAGACATCCATTGAATGGCTGTAGAAAGAAAGTTTTGACCATAGTTACATGCTGGTACAGCAGCTGCCATGGAGAAAGAAAAGAAAACCATTATTTGGAACACTGTAGAAGGAAGTTCTGTGAAGAGAGGAGAAAATCAGTGATGGGATTCAAATGGTAGGGGAAGGATACTGTAAAATCTCCAGTCAGATGTGGTATTTGCTGATTCTCCAAACTACTCAAAATTTCTGCTACCGGTTCTCCAGAACTGGTCAGAACCTGCTGAATATCACCTCTGGAGAAAATGAGTGTTATTAGGTTCATGTCCTGTAATTCCTCAAATGAGGAGCTTCCTGTATCATATCTTGAAGACCCAGAATGCTACAACAAATTTGTGGTGACCAGAATTCTTCCTGTTACCAACCTTGTAGTTCGTGTCTACAATCTTGTTGAAATTAACACTTTCAAATCACAGTAGTATCATGCATACAAAATCAGGATAATTTCATGATCACTAATATTGGATAGGAACTGGAAGGCACTGTTTCTAAAAAAAGTATGTCCCATAACTTTTTATTGTGAAAGTGAATCTTGTAAATTCTTTCCTATTTTTTTGACCACACTCCTACATGTTCAGATTGAAAATTTACCACTGAACAACTTTCACAAACCCATCTGACTGGGCGTTGAGGTGACAAGCAGCCCATTTTAACAGATACTTGGGAATGGATGCAGGGAAGTGGGAAGTAAGATGGCAAGCAATGGGTCACATAACTGGTGATGAAGAATGGATGCCTGCAGGATGAGATGCAAGCAGGGTCTGTCTGAAGAATTTTGGAAGATTGCATGCACCTTATAGACATCTGTGAACTAACAATGTTTTATGAACGCAATTTGAGAAACAATGTTCTAGTCGAGCAATCTATCATCCTGGAAATACTGCTGAACTACTTCTTTGAGCATACTTCATGATTGATCTTCTGAGAATTGTAGCTAGATATACAGTATCCAGAATCCTAAAGCCCCTTGCTGGTGGATTTTTTTTTTTTTTTTTTGCAATACAGCTAAACAAATTAATGTGCATTGCTTGGTCTTTTTTTTAAATTAAGCATTTTAAAATATACAAACATAATGCTACTGTACTCATAGGTAAAGCTGACAATGTGGAACTGGCAGAAAGGGAATTTTTAATACATCTGGGAGTTTTGAGGGAGTAGCTGGAAGTGGAGATAATGGTTGCCAGTAAAATGACAATATGGGCTTCAATAATTTCAATGGCTGTTAAACAGGGATATTATTCCAGACATTGGGTCAGTAGTGATCCCAAAATGAATTGAACAGTGTTCGTACAAGTGAAGGCACATTAATTTGTGTGTAGCCAAAAATCTACAACGCCTTTAAGGGTGTGACCCAGCAGAATGCTTACCAAATAGGAAACTTTGTGAGACAAATTATGACTAGCACAGATGGCATGGTAGGAGTGTGTTAGAAGACAGAATTAAAAAAACCCCAATGATTTACTGTCAAAAATATCACTATCTGGATGACAGCCAACTACCAAAATTGACTGATTGAGAAAGATAAGAAATTGCCACTAAGTTTTATAGGTCCTTTTCTTAACTCTAGATTGGAGTAGATGTAGTATTTAATAACATAGTGATGCATTAATGTATGTGCTAAGACATGCATGTGCTAAGTTAATATAACTTGCTGAAATACATATTCTTAAAATGACTTTAAGCTAAAATACATACAGAGAGGGGGGAAGAGGGAGAAAGAGAGAGGGAGAGGGGGAGGGAGGGAGGGGGGAGAGAGGGGGGACGGAGGGAAGGAGGGAGGGAGAGACTTATTTCCTGTACTTTTACAATAGGTTTCTGGGCTGTGAAATGTAAAGAGATTAGGACAGTATGAATCATTCACCCAGCAGGAAGCTGAAAACCCGCAACTCCTTCCTACTATGCTTTAAATTAAATAAAATGGGAGGAAAATCTGGAATAACTTGTGGTACAGTTAAATCCCTCTTGAACCCATCGATCTACTTCAGTTGACAACCCTGATAACTTCCTGAAGTTCTAAAATAATCACTTATCCAGTGTCAATGTTGTTCAGCTCCCATAATTTTAAATAGATACTCATCTGTTTTCATACTGTTACTATTTGAATTCATAGTTACCTCTGTTAATTTTGGAAGGTACAATAACTGTATAAGAGAATAGTAAAGTTGGAAGGGAACTTGAAGGTCTTCTACTACAATCTCTATTGCTTCTTGTCCTACCTTCAGGTGCTTTGGAGAATAGGTTGACTCTCTCTCCTGTGTGGCAGCTCCTTAGATTTTGGAACACTGTTATTATCTCACCCTTGTCCTTCTTTTCATTAAACTAGACATACTCAATTCCAGAAACGTTCTTTATATATTTTAAGCTCCGATCCATGAATCATTTTTGTTTTTCTTCTCTGTACTCTTTCTAGAGTCTCAACATAGGGGTGGGATTCTACCAGTTTGGACCATTTGGGCGAACTGGTAGTTCCTGTGAGTGTTTGGTCTGCCCACCTGCACCTGATATTTCTTGTGCTCTATTTCCTGGTTTTTGTAGCATAGCTGATTCACATGGCAGAGTGGTTTGCTGCACCTCAGTTGTTTCAGTCAATAGGGCTGCAGTAGAAAATAAGTAATTAAGTTGAAAATGGGCTTTTTAAAATGTAGAGCATGTGTGCAAAGCACATACTCATCAACCAACGGAATATGTGCCTGCTTCTTAAAAAAGCTATCCACTGCCATAGCTGAACGTCTAAGCACAATCTTTGAAAAATCCTTCAGGACCAGCTCCTTGCCAAAATTATGGTCACAAGCCACGGTCATCCCCATCTTCAAAAAGGGAGACCCCAGCCTAGTTGAAAATGACAGACCAATCTCCTTATGCTACGTCACCTGTAAAGTCATGGAATCAATTATTAACCAATCCATTATCTGCCACTTAGAGAAAAACAACCTATTCTCTAATAAACAATTTGGTTTCAGAAAAAAACTATCCTGTAATCTGCAACTCTTACACTGCAAAAACATATGGACTACACAACTTAATCAGGGCAAAACAATAGACGCAATCTACATGGACTTCTGTAAAGCTTTTGATTCAGTGGTACATGACAAACTACTACTAAAACTAAAATCTTATGGTATCTCTGGACAACTGCATAACTGGATAGAAGCATTCCTGTCAAACAGACAAGAAATGGTCAAAATTGGGAGCGTCCTATCAAATTCTGTACCTGTCAGTAGTGATGTCCTTCAAGGCAGTGTTCTAGGACCAACTCTCTTCATACTCTCCAGAAATGACCTCTGTGATCATATTAAGAGCAACTGTGTTCTCTTCGCTGATGATGTAAAGCTGTTTAATACCACAGACAATACTGCGACCCTTCAAAAAGATCTTGACTATGTATCAGAATGGTCAAATAAATGGCAACTTCAAATCTCAACAAATAAATGCTCTGTCTTACATATTGACAAAAAAAAAATCAGAAAATAAAATACAAGCTGAATAGTCAAGACCTTGTTGATGATCCAAGTTCTGTAAAGGACCTTGGAATACTTATCTCTAATGATCTAAGTACTACAGCCCACTGTAACTACACAGCCAAAAAGGCATTGTTAATCTAATCTTATGTAGCTTTTTCTCTGGTAATATCACACTACTAACTAGAGCATACAAAACATTTGCTAGACCAATACTCGAATACAGCTCATCAGTCTGGAATCCACATTATGTATCTGATATTAGCACAGTTGAGAAAGTCCAGAAATATTTCACAAGAAGAGTTCTCCACTCCTCTACTTGTTGTAGTATACCTTATGCCCCCAGACTCGAAATTCTGGACCTAGAAAACCTAGAACTACACTGCCTTCGATCTAAGTATAGTATATAAAATCATACATTGCAATGTCCTACCTGTCAATAAATACTTCAGCTTCAACCATAACAACACAAGAGCACACAATAGATACAAACTCAAAGTTAACTTCACCAAACTTGATTTCAGGATATACAACTTCAGCAACAGAGTGGTCAATGTCTGGAATACTGTACCTGACTCTGTGGTTTCTTCCCCAAACCGCAAAAACTTTAACCCTAGATTATCTACTATTGACCTCACCCCTTTCCTAAAAGGTCTGTAGGGGACATGCATAAGCACACCAACATGCCTACCATCCCTGTCCTATTGTTTGTTTTATTTTTCTTATATGTACCCATTTCATGTATTCATAACTATGTATATACTTACACCTATTATCTTGTAAGCGATTGACAAATCAAAATAAATAAAAAAATAAATACAAATAAACCAGTAGTTACATTGGTTGAATCACACCTCTGTCTCAACATCTTTTTTATATTGTGGTGACCAGCGATAAAGACTGGATGCAATATTTCAAATGTGGTCTTATCATGATATTATAAAGTAGTATTACCATTTCACGTGATCTTGATTCTGTTTCTTTATTAATGCAGCCTAGAATGGGATTGGATTTTTCTGGCAACTGCAGCACACTGCTGGCTCATATTACAAGTGTCATAAATTCTTCAGTGGGTCCTCATTCATCATATATATAAATCATAAAGCAACAACACATACTTCAGATTTCTCTTACATTAATTATATGTTATTTCCCTTCTTGGAAGATGGATTCAATAAAAAATAAAGACCAACACACTCATTCAAGTGCATTTTCAGTTATTTTGCAATAATTTAAAAAAGAATAATAAAACTAATTAAAAACCATGTATCTTTCTTTCCAGTGGCTACTTTTTTTAAATAGCATGATGAGGAAACTGTGTGTGAAATTACTTTTGGTATTTCTTCTTTCAATACCTAATTTGAAATAATTCTGCTCCCCCTCTTTATTAAAGGAAAGTGAGCAGGAGAAAGTACCTCATGGAAATGCCAAATAGATGGATTGACAGTATCAGTTTTTCCACTGAAAAATATAACCCTGAATTTAAAAGCAATATATTTTTAAAGTTCACCCTTAAAAGCAGTGTAAAAAAAAACCCAAAAATGAACTAGTATAAAAGAAAATGATAAATGTAAATGAAAATCATCTTTTGAGTACTGAAAATAGATGAAAAAAATATGGACAATAAGCAGGTAAGAGAAAAAATACTGTAGATATTCTCACTATATATAGCTACAACCTTCAATCCAATTTGTTTCTGTTTTCAGTAAAATAGCTAAAGTGAGCTATGGATACATTTGTATTAGTACCGTAGTCCTAAATTTACAACAGCCCATTTAGTGACTTTTCAAAGTTACAATGGCACTGGAAAAAGTGACTTATGGCCATTTTTCATACTCACAACTATTGCAGCATCCCCACGCTCGTGTGATCAAAATTCAGACCCTTGGCTACTGACTCGTATTTATGATGACTGCTGTGTCCCTGACGTCAAGTGATCAACTTTGCAAATTTCTGGTTAGCAAAATCAATGAGGAATCCAGATTCACTTAAGAACCATGTTACTAACTTAACAACTGCAGTGGTTCACTTAACAACTGTGGCAAGAAAGGTTGTTAAAGAGGACAAAACTCACTTAACGACTGTCTTGCTTAGCAACAAAAATATGGGCTCCGTTGTGGTCATAAGTTGAGGACTACCTATATCTGATTTTCCATTCCTTCAACAAATCAAAAATACTAAATTGCCAGAAAAGACAGAATATGACATCTATTTGAGATTATCACTGAAATCTGATGATGGATGCAATGCAGACTTTCTCATGTACAACCTTTGAGAAGTTTATCAAAGCGCAAAAATAAAATGTGCAAAGCTGAAAAACAATCTGGAATAAAGATCAAGATAAAGTTTATAAAGGGCAAATTTTATTTGCCCTTGCAATGGCAATTTTATATAGCCTCAAATGTATGGATCTCTGAAGAAAAGAACAGCAATTTTATTCTGTAACTTTTTTTTTAATCCACAAAGCATTTCAATATCCTTCCATCTTGATACTGTCCTTTGCACCAAATGCATAAGAAAAACTAAGAATTCCAGCTTCTACATAACAAATACTTTTATTTTCAACTTATTTCTATCATCCAACAAACTGATGTGATATTGCATTCTATGTAAACACACACACACACACACAGTATATTCCTATCTGGATTGATCTCCACCCCCCCCCCCCAACTGCTGTTTGGGAGGGATGCATAGGGAGCATCTCTTTCCATATTTTACTTCACTTTATTTCTTTATTTCTTCCTAACATTTTGAACACAATATTATAGTTACCTTGTAATCTATCATGAAGGAAACAATTTATTAGCCATGCAAACTGATATCAATACAACAGAATCCAATCTATCTTGAGCTACTTCCAAACAATCTATTAATTAATGTAAATTATCCGATACTTACTTACAGGGAAGAGGAGATAACATATTCCCTGCAATTCTCTTGGAATAACATTGTATTAAAGTATGGCAAAGTTCCAATGACTCTCTGGCAGCCAGAGAAGTCTAGAGCTTGGCCTTCTTACCACTTAACTTATCTGTGTGGTCTGTCTGGTTGCACGACATATAAAATAATAGGATGATTTGTTTCTTCGTCTTGGCTTTGCTCGTTTTCAGCACTGCAGCTCCAGTTTATCATTCAAAGGCTGGATTGTAGCCATTGGGTTGAAAATTGTTTTGCTGCCTTGATCTAGGGGGGAAAAAAATCCCAGCCTCCTGTTTAGATATGAAAACAAACCTGTAATGTCCCCACTTAGAATTGGCAATTAAGAAACAAACCCTACTAGTGACTCAGAGCTTCTTCTAGAATTATTCAGCCATCACTGTCCCAAAGCATCAATCCTGAAGCTAGACTATTAAATTGCCTCAGGAAGGGTTAGATGGAGTTATACGGTGCTATAATTTGTATGGAATATACTGTGAAGAAATGATGGTTTCCTGTGGAGGTTCAGCATTTCAGAAACCATGCTAACACATCCTGGAAGAGTTTGCAGTCCAACCCTGATGTCTTCCAAAATCTACTGCTGATCCACTTGTTCCCATTACTTGCTGACCTCCCCTCCCCTCACAAAAAGAAGAAAAAATGGGAGGAGCAAAAAGTAGCTCTTTTCTCACTCTCTCTTATTCTGTGGCTTTGACTGGAATGGACAAGCAGATGTGCAGGGAGGAGAAGAAGGACCTTGACTAATCAAAAAGGAGTCAGGGGTAAAACTGTATCAATAATTTCATTTGCATCGATCATAGAACAATTAAAATATTTGCAGGTATTCGCATTATCAGGTTGCCCTGCTGCTAGTAAAAGCCAATCAATAGTTTTGGAGGGTAGAAATAGATAATGATGGCCTGTATTCACCCAGGGGTGGGATTCAAAGTTTTTAACAATTGGTCTGTCAGTGTGGCGAAATGGTGGGCATGGCTTGCTGGTCATGTGACTGGGTGGGTGTGGCCAACTCAGCATCACTCATGGCAACGGGCGCTTCTCCTCGCCTGGCCTCTCATGACAGTGGGGATGTTGTAACGGGTCATAAGTGTGAAAAATGTCATAAGTCACTTTTTTCAGTGCCATTGTAACTTTGAATGTGTTGTAGAGCAGCGGTTACAAAGAGAGACGGAGCCAGGCTAAAGGCTAACAACTTTATTCTACTGAATAAAGGGTCGCCACGGCTGCTGGGGCTATCTGACAGCCAGCTGGCGGCGACAGCTGATGCCGTTTGACAGCTCCCTTTTATAGCCGGCTGTCAAACGGCATCAGCCAATGGGAGCGATCGCCGCTCCCGCGTTGGCGGCGGACCGGAGGGAGGACTGCTGCTAGTCTTTGAACACAGCACTCCTTCCCTTTGGCCACGAGCATGCGTAGTCCTGCAGCCAGGACGGCTGCTTTCGCTCGTGGCCCGATCGTCGTAATTCCCGAGGCTGGTGTTGGCAGGGGGCATCTGCTGAGGGCATCTGCGTGGCACAGGTTCTTCCCCGGGTGATGTACCAGCGTGTAAGAGTAGGTGGCCAGAAACAGCGTCCATCTGGTCATTCTTGTGAATAATACCTGNCAGGTTTGGGTTAAACTGAACTAAAACAGAGTTTGAAGTTAAGAGAGACTTCACTGCTTGGAAAGCATTGGCTTCCCTCTGTCCCCATTGCCATGGGGCTTTCTTATCTAGGAGCCGATGTAGAGGTTCAGCTACAGAGGCCTTGTGAGGCAAAAAAAGAAGCATAAAAATTAAGGAGCCCTAAAAAGGCCTGCAATTCAGTTTTGTTAGAGGGAGTGAGTGCCTCGTGAATAGCTCTAACTTTACTCTCTATGGGGTGAATTCCAGATGCATCAATTCGATAACCAAGGAAGTCTACCTGTTTGGTGGCAATCGTGCATTTGTCTTTTTTCAATTTAAGCCCGTTTTGCCTAAACCTGTCAAGGACAGATCTCACTCTGAGTAACAGTTGTGTTTTGTTGGTGGCAGAAACTAAAATGTCATCGAAGTATGGAACCACCCCAGGTAGGCCCTGGAGGATTCTTTCCATGAGTGATTGAAAAATGCCAGGGGCTACGCTAACTCCAAATTGTAAGCCTTTACATCTAAACGTGCCCCTGTGTGTAACTATAGTTTGTAGGTCAGCAGTGTGTTGGTCAACGGGAAATTGCTGGTATGCCTGGGACATGTCTAACTTTGCAAAAATTATGCCTGGCTCAAAAGAGTGGAGCAGGTGTTGGATTACAGGTACTCAATATGCACTAATTTGTAGGAAACGGTTGAGGTACGCTTTATAGTCAGCACAAATTCTTACACTGCCATCTTTTTTTAAAGGGGTGACTATGGGGGTCTCCCACTTGGCGAAGTCTACTTGTTCTAGCACTCCCTGTTTGATAAGTTTGTCTAATTCAGCATCTAATTTAGGCCAAATGGCGAAAGGTACCCTCCGAGGTTTCAAACGAATTGGGGTGGCTTGTGGACCCATATCAAAAGATATGGGGGTGCCTGAATAACAGCCTAGTTCACTGCTAAAAACATCAGAATAGTCCCTAAAAAGGGCATCTACTTCAGAATTTACCACAATTCCTGTAACGTTGAGACCTAGGGCAGGAAACCAATCTTATTCTAGCAAGCTAGGAAGGGCACCATCTACAACCACCAGTGGCAAGTGACCTCTAAAGTTTTGGAATTGAATGAGGAATTTTCCCTTACCCAGGACTGGGATGGTCTTCCCCTGGTAGTCCCAAAGAATCAGGTGGCAGTTGGTCAGCTTCTTCTTTGAGAGCGAAGGCAGCAACTTCTTCATGGTGGCCCACGAAATGATGGAGAGGGCTAACCCGGTGTCTACCTCCATCTGGAAGGGTTTACCTTCTATAAAAAGAGAAATGCTTATTTTGTTAGATCTAGAGATGTTGTTGTTTGCATGGTAACAAGTGTAACAATGTTCCACTTGCCTTTGGTAGGAGGCAGAAACTTGAGGTCTTTGTATGGAGGCCTGCTCAGCTTGGCAAACCCTGGCTATGTGCCCTCTCTTCTGGCAGTTCAGACAGATAACATTTCTGAACCTGCAAGTTGATCTATGGTGGTTACCCCCACAGCTCATGCAAGGGGTTTGCTGTTTGGTTGCCTGACTGTTGTATTTCTTAGGTGGCCCTGGGGGGGGGGGGTCTTGGACGAGTGAGGCAGTTTACCTCCAGAGGTTCTTCTTCCACTTCTTGGGAGACCTCATCATTGTGGATTGTAGCCTTCCCTTGCTTAGAGGTGTTTCCCTGAATTTCAGCTGCTGATAATTCTGACAATTCAGCAGCCTGAGCTTCCTCAATAGCTAAGGCTAGGGTTAAATCTTTTTTAGCCAGTAACCACCTCTGCAGCTTCAGGTCCCTTACTCCTCCCACAATTTGGTCGAGCAGCATGTCCTCAAGGTAGTCCCTAAAACCGCAGTGTATGGCAGCTGATCTTAATGCTGCCATGTACTGACACACAGTTTCCCCTACAGCCTGAGTTCTCCTTCTAAAAGCCAGTCTCCTAGCTTTCTGAGAGGGTCTGGGGGAGTAGTGATTTGACAAGATTTCTCTCAGCTCATCCCAGGGAATAGCCTTTATGGAACGTGGGGACACTAGCACAGAGGTTGTGTCAAAAACTGTAGCCCCACAGAAACTTAAAAAATAGGACCTTTTCCTTAGATCCGTAGTTTCAGTCAGATCAATGGCATTTAAAAAGCATTCAAATCTATTCATATATGATTCCCATGTTTCTGCCCCCGGTTGGAAGTGTGGGAATGTCGGATTTGAGGCCATTAGAGTGGCAGCGTTGGTTTCCTCAGCTGAGGAAAGTTCAAGTTTTCGCTTTTAGAAAAGCATTTCTGGCTGTGCCTGTCAGCGGCGTTCGGCTCCTCAGCTGAGGGGGCTTTAAAGTTCGCGCTCTTTGGAGATCGTCAGTGGCAGTGACTCGATTGGCTCGTAGCGGCTTCAGCTCTTTCTTATTGTGACCCCGGCTCTTTCTTGTTGTGACTTTGACTCAATTTCCTGCCTGGTCGTCTTTGCCGTATCCCGCCCTCGTCGCCAGTGTTGTAGAGCGGCGGTTACAAAGAGAGACGGAGCCAGGCTAAAGGCTAACAACTTTATTCTACTGAATAAAGGGTCGCCGGGGCTATCTGACAGCCAGCTGGCGGCAACAGCTGATGCCGTTTGACAGCTCCCTTTTATAGCCGGCTGTCAAACGGCATCAGCCAATGGGAGCGATCGGCGCTCCCGCTTTGGCGGTGGACCGGAGGGAGGACTGCTGCTAGTCTTTGAACACAGCAGAATGGCCACCTGTTTTAGAGCAAAACTCAAAAAGGGTATGTAAACTCATGTTTGAATGTCAATCTTTCTGGCTAGCCAAGAAGCCTTGCTGAATGTCACTCATCTTGCTTCCTTGTCATTAAAAGCTTCTTTCTGGCAGCTCTGCTTCATTATTCAATTATTTCTTCAAAGTGCTAACTCCAACAGGGGAGTATTTCCTCCCAACAGCAGTGTAAAAAGCTTAAAACAACCCTTCCCCTTTAAGAAAGTACCAACAAAGAAAAAAAAAATGTCCTTCAGAGACAGTAAGTCTAGGCATACTGCCAAGAATGTAAGAAGGGTGGAAAAAACAAAAGGAGATTTCTTTCAACAACCTGTTGAAAGTGATGCTTTCAACAACCAGTTCTCCGAACTGCTTAGAAAGTTAACAACCAGTTCTAGCGAAAAGGTGAGAACCAGGAGAATCCTACCCCTGTATTCACCCACCTGTCTACTGCAACTACAACATCTGGAGACAATTTCCTGTCCCACTGACAGACAAATGTTCATGTGCTTTGGGGGTTGTCCAGGCTGCTTCAATTTATTATTTTTTCGCCTAGGCTAAACTAAGACTTTCGTTTGGCTACTTGACAGAGGCAGGAAAATCCCTGATAACATTTTCCATCCTTTTCATCTATAACAAATTCTATTATAGCTGGTCTTCCTTAACAAATATAATGGTTCTAAAGCTTTCCTTATGTGCAAATCCCTGCTTTGCATGAGAGATTGTAGAAAAGTGGGGATGAGGCATTCTGAAATTCTCTTTTTCCCTACATTTTCCTCATCTGAGCCTCATCTTTTTTTAAAAAATCACCTTCATTAATTCACTCTAACTGTAATGGGAACTTTACAGTTTTCAAGTTTCTGCACTTACCATAGCTATTATTAGAAACACCTTCCTGAAGTCTGTGACATTCTTGCTTTCTTGATAGCAACATAAGAATCGACACTGACATCCAGCAGGATATTATTACAACCATTGCTGTTGTTGCTGCTGTTATTGTTAGTAAAATCAACCAACAGGAAGGAAAGTGATTGGCCATTGATTACCTGGAAAGGCACAGTAGCAGGTGAATGAGAAGAAATGGGAGCATGGTCTATGGGCTGAATGTTTTGTAAAATGTTGCTGAAGCATCTCAACCTAGACATGACCAGCTTTCAGTCTCCAAAATAGCAGCATGTTAATTGTGCAGCAGCAACATACTTTTAGAAAGTTAGATTTCTATATGATTTGGATTCTGCAAGATTCTACTTTTCCTGTTTGGTCAAGAATGTAGATTTTTTTTTCACCAAATCTAACTGTTTGTTCCTTTTTATATGTTATAGAATAAGAAAATGCTTCAACAGTTGATAACCAGACTGGAATTTTCAAATAACATTGCTTTTTAGTCTTCTCCCAGTTTAGTAACAAAGCCTCCCATATATAATGTCTTCTAAAATATCCCTGTGTTTTAGTTCCTTTGTACCATAGGAAGGCATGCCACCCCAACAACAAATCATGTCCTTCTAATGTCAACAGTCTAGTATTTCTTAGTGTTATCCGTTCCTTAACCCACATCAGGTTTGTAGCTTGTTAGTATAACTCCCAATTAGGCAGGCCAAATCCTCCTCTTATTCTAGCTTCTTGCAACAGTTTTAATTTTATTCTCGCTTTCTTTCCCTGCCATATATACTTCAGCACTATTTTATTTAAATCTTCAAAATAGTCTTTCCCTAGCCTAATTGGAATTGTTTGAAACAGATATAAGATTCTAGGTAAAATATTGAATGAAAAGGGTGAATTTAAATCTATGCAAAAACTAAAAGAATAAGGTATAAAGATGAATTGGTTTTCAAATGTGCAAATACACTCTGGTAAGATAAAGATTCCAAAACAGAAGGTTTTTATGATAAACTGACTGACTTAGATAAGATTTTGACAGGTTACTGATGAAAAGGTGATAAAAAAAAACTGTATGGATATTTATTAGAAATTAAGCTAGAAGAAGAACAAGTTAAAGAAACAATGATTGCTTGGGGGGGGGATTTTTGATATGGGATTGACTTAGAGAAATGGCAAAAATTGTTGTCTCAAAATTATAAAATGACAATGTTAAAAGCATATGAAGAAAATTTGTATAAGATGTTTTAAAGGTGGCACTTACCCCCAACAAGAATAGCAAGATTTTTCAAGAACAAATCTGAAAAATGTTGAAATGTCATCAGATACCTGGCTCATATTATCATATGTGGTGGATGTGCGCAGACGCTAAAAAATATTGGACTAAAATCCACACAAATGACAAAAAAACACATTGACTTGAAACCAGAGATATTTTTATTTGGAATTTTACCTGAAATATACAGTAGAAAATTGAAATATTTGATTGTAAATGTATTAACAGCAGCTAGGATTGTATTTGCCAAAAATTGGAAAAATGAGAAAATACCAAAGCAGGAGAAAATTATTAAGAAAATAACGGAATGTGCTGAAATGAGTAAACTGACATTTGAAATTAGAGAACAAGAAGATAAACAATTTTATAAGATTTGGGATTTATTTTGTCAATGGTTAGAAAAAACCATTTCATGGTAATGAAATATGTACAACTTTAAACTATAAGGAGAATAGAATATATAGAATAGAATAGAATATATAAAGATGCATTATCATATTATAATTATGGGATGGACTTAGGATGATAATATGAATTGTTATAAGATAAACCAATTTAAAAATATGGAATATCTTGCATAACATGAATGAATAATAGTATAGTCAAATGATTGATTAACAATGATAATAATGTATTTAGGAATATTTGATTGATAATATGAGAATATATACAAGTAATTGTAAGTGAGGACTATGGAGAGGATGCACAAAACAAAATTGCAACCAACCGACACAGTGTATGTATGTAAGTAGAAGATGGCTTGATGTTTTTATGTTGTGTTTGTGCATGTTTGTCTAAAAATAAAAAATAAAGAATGTAGATTTTTTGTTTTGTTTTTATTTTTTCATTTTATATTCCAGAATTTTCTGAGTTACAGTATTTACATTTAATTATTATATAGATTAATAATATCATCCCAACAACAAACAAATTGTGATGACCCAGGGCATGGCACAAAAACAACAAAGACACAAAAGTAAGTAAAGCCCCTTTAATACCTCCAACTTGGCCCCAAAGTCCAGTTATCTTCGGCTGGAGAAAATACTCTCCCAAGAACAGTTTTTAAAGGGAAGAAATTCAGTCCGAACTGAAGTACATATAGATTATAAATAAAAACCAACACAAACCATGCTGCAGCAATTAATGAGACAGGGCAGGATAAGGAATTGCAGATTTCAAAGATAATGAACACACACAGTTGGGAAGATGCCAGAACCCAGAAAAGACTTGACAAACAAAGATAATTCATGCTTTGCTTCCAGCAAGGTGCTGTGCACATATACCCTTTTAAAATCTTGTTTTCCCAGTTGCAGCTAATGAAGGGAATCAGAGCCCTTTTCTCCCCTGTAACCCACGTAACTCATGTTGCTCCCTTCTCCATTCCTCCCTGTGTGCCCTTGGATGAAGACAGGGTGGCCCTGGGTCTTCCTCTGAATGCCCAGCCAGACTGTGACCTTCCCCAGTTTCTTCCACAGCCACCGAAGCCACACTCCCACTCCCTGTCAACTGCTCAACCTCCCCTTTGGAATCAGATTCCAACAAGGACATGACACAAATAAGAATAGATGCTGTGAATAAAATAACCCTAATAACTATTGAAAAATAATCAACACACTCCCTGTCATGCCCCTGGTGGAGACTGACTCTGAGGAAGAGGAGGAACAGCTAACAGGGAGTGGGAGTGTGGCTCCAGAGGTGGTGGAGGAGGCTCAGGAAGGGCAGAGGCTGGCTGAGCAGTCAGAAGGGAATCCAGGCCTGTCCCCTGTCCATCCTAGGTCACACAGGCAGGAGAGGATCAGGGAAAAGTGAGGTCTACTCAAGAGGAGATTACCATGATCCTCCTCGTGGCTTGCAGGTGGGAGCTATGTATATAAGTTTGCAACTGCGCAGTTAGAATTTGCAGGAGTCAATTTAGTGTTCAACTTGAAAGAGGTTTATCTTTGTTGGCGTTCTTCCCATGGACTTTTCTCGGTTATTTTCCTGGAGTTTATGATTAGTTATCTTGGCTTGCTTTGGAACTTTCATCAATGCAGTTTGTTTTGGTTTTCTGATTGCCTCATTAGTTATTTTTGTGACTTTAAACTGTGCCATATAAAACAGTGAAGTTAAGTTGAAGGCCTTACCAGACTTTAATATATGTTTTGTCTTTTGTGTTGTTTTGAGAAACTACAGGTCATCCTACTCCCCACACCAAAGGCCAAGTCCTTAATGTTTTACAAAAGGCCAGAAAGGTCAGGGATTTCCAATTATTGGAGAATATTCTGTTCCCCACAGTAGGTGCCATGAAAAAGAACACTCAGCTCCTGTATTCCTGTATTAGAAGACATTGCTTGAAAGAAGCATACCAAAGGTAGTATTCAGCAAGTTCTGACCAGTTCTGGAGAACCAGTAGTGGAAATTTTGAGTAGTTCAGAGAACTGGCAAATACCACCTTTGACAGGAGATTTTACAGTATCCTTCCCCTGCCACATTCACCAAGCCATGCCCACAGAACCGGTAGTAAAAAAAATTGAATCCCATCACTGAAGCATATGCTCCCTACCAAAATTCTGGGATAAGAAGAAGAAAAAATAGAGATAAGTTGTCCTGCAAGTAACCTACCTCTATGCCCTGAATCACACCAGGAATTGCTCCTTGAAGTTCATCTTGGAGAATTGTAGCAGTGTTGCACAGATAAAGCAAAGGGCATGCATAATATGTATAGCTGCATTCTGGACTAGCAATCAGATGAACAGAAAACAGATAACTTGAATTATAGCTTGTGTGATTGGAATGGCTGCTTCAATGAGCATCAAAAGAAGATGGAGTCTCTAGGTGCTAGGAGTGAACAAGGAAAAAGGTGAGAAGGACTCTAATGTGATATTGTGAAGGTAGGTAGATATCTTCAAGGATTGTTTGCTCTATCAGCTAAATGGTATCCATCTCTTTATTTTTTGTAGATAAGACCTGTAAACAATTCCAGTGCTTGAATATGATAATAAGGTAGGAGTTTTGTAGGGAGATGGGAGAAAGATAAATTATTCTGTGACAATTATTAAATCTCCATTACATTTTCCTTACAGATTATGCTTTTCCCCCCCTAGGAATGATCTACAATCTGCCAATTAACTGCATCTCCAACATGATATTTTCTGAAGAGCTTGCAAAAATCTGGTTCAAATGTATTCATTTTTTTGTAATGGTAGGCCTGCTCTGAAACATAACTCTAGTGTTCAGGAGGGTCAAAAGCATCATCAAAAATGAAATACGCATTTCCAAATAAGCTTAAACTGGAGAAATGCTCTTATTTCATCCAGCAAACCTTTCATCAGCAAAGGGTTTATCCACAGCATTATAATCAGGTTTAAAATATGAGACTCTAAACGCAATAGTAATTCATAGTTTCATTGGTGCCACAATATTAAACTAGCTAAACACCTGAGCAAGGGCAAATATAAGATTCAATTTGACAAGGAGCCAAGGTAATATGTTTAATAATCTGCTGATATAGCTGAGTTTCAGTAAGCAGTCCATGTGGTAAATTTGATCCTGACCAAACTTAGAAAACAAACATCTGAAAAGGAATGAAAGACAGAAATTATAGTATTCCAACCTTGGCACTATAAGGCATATATCAAAATGCTCTGGGTTTTGCTGAAATAGCACCTTCTATAACCTTATTTGATTTCTGACACTGAAAGAAGAAATCTCAGTGGGGAGTCTCTCACACAAGTGAAAACACCATAGCAATAAAAATGGCACTCAAAACATGAAAGGGGTTTTGCATGTAAGTGAGCAAAGCAGCTCTAACTACATGAAATTAAGCTAGCTTTCAATTATGTTATCTTAAATAAAGCTCAGTGCAAAATAAAAACTTCTTTGGGGAGCAACCATCTGAAAAAAGGCAAAGTAATTTAGTAAGATAAATTACATTTCAAATTGTTATATTGTCATTGAATTTTGCCCAAAGTGAATTCTCAAAGGTTTGGGATGTTCATTTTTTGATTGTATCAGTGTTCTTGAGAAATGCTGAAAGCCAAAAATGGATTTTTCACTTTTCCCACTCCACATGTTCACACTTTCCCAATAAAAGTTTATTTGAGTTTTTTTGTTTATGTGGGTTGCATATTAATCTGCCAACATTATTAATAATATCTGTTTCTCATTAAACTGAAGATACACATTGAACCTGCAATCCTAAAAGGAAAACAAGGTTAGGACAATTGAACATGATATGATATGAGGGGGGGAGGGGGGGCAGAAAGATTCTTAGTCAATATAAAATGGCAGCTAATTACAAGTAAACATGTACATATTTCAATCCTAATGAAACCACAGAAACCACAGTCCAAAAGAGTAAAACAGATTAAAAAACAAACAAATAATATAAAATAACACACACACACACACACACACAGAGAGAGAGAGAGAGAGAGAGAGAGAGAGAGAGAGAGAGAGAGAGAGAGAGAGAACATATTGCCCAGGAGTTGAATTTTTATTTGTTCTAAGAGTAAATTACATTAGCTACTTCATTTCTCAACATTGGCTATAATAGCCTAATGCTTTATTTGTTCCAGTCGACTATTAAACTAATTTGAAATTGTCAGCTGATATATGGAGATATTAAATTAGTTAAAAATAGACATGGTTGCAGAAATGTAGAGATAACAGTGTTTTAGAGAAACCATGCCCAAAATAATTTTAATCAACAGTTCAGATATTATGTCACTATTGAAACTTCCCAATAGATCAATTTCTAATCTGATAATATACATTCATGTGCATTGATTCATCATTACTCTCATACAAGTATGAATATATATGTGCAAGAAAGCAAAATAAAGATTTTCTTGAATAATTCATTGTGACAGGATACAATCTATTTGTTGTATCTACTCACAGAGGAGAAATATCTATCATGTTCAATGGAGTGTGCTGCAAATTCCATTTTTATGTTGAGACCAAAAACAAGCTAATGTTTTGACTGTCTATATTTCAAACCACTTTGAAGATCTATTGCAATAAGATGTGCTATAAAAATATTATAAACAAAGAGCATATTTATATACACTATAGGTCAATTATCAACATTAGACTCATTTTAATTGGTTTTTCAAGGCTCCAGTTATTAAGATTTGTTTACAAGATTATTTGGTTAATTCTTGACAAATAACCAAAAAATATTGATCTGATAAACTCCAAGTACTGGAACAAAGGATTCTTCCTGTTCACTGAGTCACTAAACAAGTTGAGAGACCTTAAGACTGCAACTGAAGTTGACGTTGAAGTAGATTCTTTTTGCATTCTGGTCAAACTCTTCTCCTAAGCTTATGGCCCCACTTTAATACCTTTTAAAAGAGAAAGAATTTTGAAAATATTATAACTGACTTTCCTTTAAAAATATAATACATGACTGATATTTATTAGTAAGTCTACAAATAAAGTATAAACTGGAAGAAACTGCATGCATAATAGAAAAAAAAAACCCCAATGCTAACTTAACAAAAGAAATGAGAATATAATTTAAAATAATATCCTTTAAAAGAAACACACAGAGGGGAAAACCAGTTGTAGAAAATTCCCAAAACAAAAGTTTCCAAATTTGTTTTCTATAGCATCATTTGAAAATTTTAATTTTACATTTATACACATAATTACTAATCTTTAAACAGCAAATTCAAACTTAAAGCATATTTTCTTCAAACTTGCCTCTCCATTAAAGCTAATTTAAATCACTTGTTCAACAAATGTAATTAAACTAGTTTTAAATAACGTGCATAAATGTCCTTTCAGGAATATATGATCTCCTTCTTTGCAATAGTCCAAGCAGTTGGAAAACGCAGAGTATAATTTAGTAATGTTTTAACCCTTTGGGTTCTGCACATTGCACATTGCTACCTAGAAGTGAAAATACCAGCTTCCAGCATCACCTTTCCCCTTGATCATGCAGAGACCATTTAGTATTTTAGAAAAAATAAAAATACTGGATCTGGCTTTAACATACCCTCTCCCCCCTCACCCTAGGTAGCTGGGAATATTTCCTAACAAAATTCTTTGTTGCCCAGGTTACAAACAAATAAGTTGGATGGTGGAGAAAACCCTGAAGACCAAGTTGCAATATCCATAGTGTCCCCCGCAAAAAAACTGATGTCAAGTGCCAAGGAAATCAGGAGATTCAGGCAGCTCAAATGAATATAAATATTTATTGCAAGCTTAAATTCTCTATAAAAATCTGAGCAACTAAGATCAAACAAATGAGAGGAAATAAGAAGGCATTCAAGGTGGGCTGGACTTAAATATATTGTGGGTGCACAGGGACTCATGACTTATGATGTGTTTGACCCCTTCCTCAGGCTCAGCCTACATCTGGCCACATTTAGAAATACTAGGTGTAGATTATATGTATACTGTTAGATCTGGGAGAGTGGGTGCAAGAATGGAGACGAGGCATCGAATAGTGACTCCAACTCTTTATTAGTGACTTCAGAACAGAGCGAAAAACTAGGGCAGCAGCAGCTCCTTTTATAAAGCTGGCTGCTGTCACAACATCCAATGATTTGAGTTTGCCACGCTGGAAAGTGTCCAATCAGCGGTGACCCACTAACAGCCAATCAGATCAGCTGACAACAACCAATCACGATCCGCTATTACCGGGCCAATCAGAAGTGCAGGTTTATGAGCCTGCTGTGAAAGTAAAACTATTAGAATCGCAAGCTAACGAGTTTGCTTAGTTCGGAACATATACTATGTTCAGTGGTGAGCTCCAACTAATTTAACAACCAGTTCATCCAAAAGACCGGGTTGGAGCAGCTGAGGTGGGTCATGTGACTGAGTGGGCAAAGCTAACTCGATGTGACTCATGGAAAGATGGGGCAGCACAGGTGGGCCAAAGTGGCAGTAGCCAGAGCCTTAGACTTACTTTTGTGCAACAGCAATGGTGATTCTCTGATGCCTCATCTCTTGCTGGGTGTTGTGTATACAGTAAATTAATAAAGTCTGAGCTTGAGGTAAAGTGCAGGGTTCTGGCCCTGCACTTCTGATTGGCTGTCAGGCGGCTAGACCAGGATTGGTCAGCTCTAATGAACCTGATTGGTCCTTAACTAAGAGTTCCTATTGGTTAAAAGAGCTAGCGTTCCTAGTTCGTTATTGGTTGAAATGTACAAGAGATGCCTATATAAGGCAGAGTTAACTGTTGTTGTTATCCAAGCCACTATGTAAATAAAGAGCTGAAGTTCACTGTTCAAAGCCCGTCTCCTGTTATTTCGACCCATGCCCAGTACTTAACACTGGCGACGAGGATGGGATGTGGAGACGCCTGAACCGAAGAACTGAGAAGCAAACACCGAGCACGTGAAAGACGACGCCAACAACGGAAACCATGTCCAGCAGCATCGTACCACCCGCTCCGTTCGACCCAAATCAAGAAGATTGGGAATCCTACATGGATCGTTTTCAAATGTTTCTCGAGATGAACAACCTTAAAGATGCCACACCGGCAAAGAAGAGAGCGTTATTCCTAACGCATTGCGGCCCAGCCGTCTTCAAGATGGCCATAGCACTCGCCAAGCCTCGAGAAGTGAAGGCCATGAGCTGGGACGACCTCGAACCCCTCCTGAAAGGCCACTATGCTCCAACCGTGCCTACACTCGTGAGACGCCACGAGTTTTATCAGAGAAACCAACGTAAGGGAGAGAGCGTGGCCAATTTCGTGGCAGACCTCCGAAATTTGGGGGGCCTCTGCGGGTTCGCCGATTTGGAAGAGGCACTGAGAGATCGAATAGTTCTGGGCTTAGATGCACCAGCATTGCAAAGCAAGTTGATGGCGAAAGGTGACATCAGCCTTGCTGACGCCATCGCCGACGCGGTTGCGGCAGAGGCAACCAAGAAGTCGGCTGCACAGCTTCGAAAAACCCGAAACCCTGTATCGCCAACGACCGGTGACGTTCTTACCAGCGCAGAAGAGAAGGCCGCCACCACGNAGCCAACCATGCCAGGTCCGAATGCAAATTCCGCGACGCACTCTGCCACGAGTGCGGGAAACGAGGCCACATCGGGAGGGTTTGCCGCAGCCTGCTAGGCCCTACCCAGGCCTCTAAGGGGGCTAACTACCGCCAATCAACAGGAAGCCGTCCTGCAAGGCGAATGCCAGTAAACCACTCCTACAGAAATCCAGCCGTGCAGAGAGAAGAGGCTCACCATACTATCACTATCGGTCACGCCTCAGCCTTGGACACTAAGAAGATCCGAGTCACCGTAGCCATCGAGAACCAGCCGTGCCTCATGGAAGTTGACTCGGGATCATCCCTCTCGATGGTGTCGTGGAAGACACTCAAGCAAATTATTCCCACAATCCAACGTCAAGACCTCAAATTCCAACGCCTCATCCTCAAGGACGACCAAGGAAATCGAATCCCTGTCGTCGGGTCCTGCCGAGTCCGAGTCTTTTTCAAAAAGCATACAGCGTACTTACCTCTAATGGTCATTGATAGAGATCGGCCTAGCCTACTAGGCCTCCAATGGTTCACGCCACTTGGCATTGAAGTG
>BHEV01026738.1:0-20684 GCA_004319985.1 Emydocephalus ijimae | reverse complement strand
AATGTATTTTTACCTCACAAAGCAACTGTCGCTGAACCGTTACACCGATTGTTAGATAAAAAAGCAATGTGGTTATGGGGTAACCGGGAAGAACAGGTATTCCGAAATGTTAAAAAACTGCTCACTTCTGACTCTGTACTCATGCATTATAACGAGACTTTGCCATTAGTTATAACCTGCGATGCATCACCTTTTGGGGTGGGCGCCANCCATTTTGAGCCACGTGCTGCCTAATGGGAATGAAGCCCCTGTTGCATATTTTTCAAAGACTCTTTCGAAAACAGAGCGAAAGTGTGGACAAATTGATAAAGAAGTCCTTGCAATTGTCTCAGCTCTGAAAAGATTTCACGAATACGTGTATGGGAGGGTTTTTACAATTGTGACGGACCACAAACCGTTGCTAGGGATAATAGCCGGGGATAAGCCGACTCCCTACATATTATCCCCTAGGATGACCCGATGGTCAGAATTCTTAGCTGCTTATAACTATCGGTTGCAATATCGCCCAGGGAAAACTATTCCCCACGCCGACGCATTAAGCCGAGCACCGCTTCCAGAGACTCTCGACGATCCAGCACCAACGGTAACCACGTTGCAAATCAAGGCACTCAACTCGCCACCACTGACTGCTCAAGACATCGTGAGAGAAACCAAGCACGACCACACCCTAGCACAAGTCCTAGGCTGGGTAGAACGCGGATGGCCATTGGACCAAGTATCAGATGACTTCACACCGTTCAAGTCTTGGCAGACTGAAATTTTCTCCCAGAAGGGCTGTATCATCTGGGGCGATAGAGTCGTTATCGCAGAGCGACTTCAAAAAGCGTTGCTGAGAACTTTGCATGAGGGCCACCCCGGCATCGTGCGAATGAAAGCACTTGCACGAAGCTACGCATGGTGGCCGGGCATTGACAAGCAAATCGAACAGTGGGTTAAAGCTTGCCCCCGGTGCCAAGAAGTCAGCAACGCCCCACCAAAGGCCATGCCTACTGAATGGGAGACACCACGTGGACCCTGGTCCCGAATTTACCTGGATTTTGCGGGGCCAACCAAGGGCCACACCGTCCTGCTTACAGTCGATGCCTACTCAAATTGGCTCGAAATTCATCGCATGACGACTACGACCTCCGAGGCAGTTATCAAGGTTTTAAACAGACTTTTTGCAACCCACGGATTACCAGACGTCCTGGTGTCCGATAACGGGCCACAGTTTACTGCACTAGTGTTCGAGCAGTACCTCGCTGACCGAGGCATCCGCGATGCGCTCACCTCGCCTGTGCACCCTGCGACCAATGGCTGAGCAGAACGCATGGTCCAATTTGGGAAGAGAACCTTGCAAAAAGTAGACTGCGACAACATTGACGACAAGGTCAATCAAATCCTCTTCTTGCAACACATCACCCCACATAGCATCACCAGCAGAATTCCCGCTGAACTGCTGATGGGATGAAGGCTCCGCTCCCACCTCGACCGATTGCACCCTGCTTTTGAACCGAAGAAACCACGAGGATCCAGTGGCCGCTGTCGTACCTTCCAGGTAGGAGACCTCGTGTATGCAAAGAACCTATCGGGCGACCCATTGTGGGTGGAAGCGACAGTAGTACGTGTAACCGGCCCCAGATCCTACCTTGTGCAATGCCTTGACGATAAACTTTGGAAACGGCATATCGACCAATTACGGTCATGACTTGCAGCAGCCAGTCCGCAACTCCCCTACGACCAAACTGGGGGGGTGGAGGTACGGAAGATGTGGAAATCCTAGAGAACCCTCTCCAAGGAAACGACGATTTAAATGTAACTCAAGCAGCGAAGCCGGAGGGAGAAACGTTTGCGCCTCAGGGAATTGCGGAAAATGTGGGCAATGACGTGGAAGTGAACTCTGAACCAGAGGCAGCCCCACCACCAAGCGGTGATCTACCTCAGCTGGATTGCAACCAGCCAATACAAAGGAAATCTAAGAGACTGAAAAGACAACCATCCTATTTAAAGGACTATGCCTTGAACTAAGGAACCAAGGGGAAGGGGTGTTGTGTTTGTACATAAGTGATAAAGTGTGAGCTTGGAGTAAGTGCAGGGTTCTGGCCCTGCACTTCTGATTGGCTGTTAAGCGGCCGGACCGGATTGGCCCATTCCGGGGAATCCGATTTGGCCCTTAACAGAGAGTTCCTATTGGTTATTAAAGCTAGCGTTCCTAGCTTGTTATTGGTTAAAACGTTACAAGGGTTGCCTATATAAGGCGGGGTTTACTGCTGTTATACAGAGAAGTCACGATGTAAATAAAGAGCTGAAGTTCACCGTTCAGAGGCTTGTCTCCATTCATTCTCACCCATGCTCAATACTTAAAAGCAAGAGCAAAAGAATAATTGTATTTTACAGTATAATCCTTAATAAGAGCCCTTATTCATGTTCAGTCAGTTTCACTCTGTTTTTCAACAGTGGCACTCCAGGCATCTCTTCCATTGCTTTATCTTCTGGAGTTCCTCTAAAAGGCACCCATGTTCAGAGAATGGCTATGCAGCAGTAGTGCGATTCAAACATTTTTACTACTAGTTCTGTGGGTGTGGCTTGGTGGGTGTGGAGTGGCTTGGTGGGCGTGGCAGGGGAAGGATAATGCAAAATCTCCATTCCCTCCACATCCCACTAACCTGCTTTCCAGCTCCATTCTCCTGTGCAGGCCAACAAAAGAAGACCCAGCCAATCAGCTGGGATCCTGGAGACAGAGAATAGATGGGGGCGAGGCCAGTCAGAGATGGCATTTGCTGGTTCTTCGAACTACTCAAAATTTCCACTACTGGTTCTCCAGAACTGGTCAGAACCTGCTGAATACCACCTCTGCTATGCGGACAATCTTACCTAGGGCTGTTACCACCTTTTCCTTCCAAGAGGGGACACATCTCAGTGGAACTACTACATCCCAGATCCTCAGAGGCTTCTCCAAGTCCCCTCTGAAACTGGATATGGTCCATGAGGTATCTTGAATGGATCAATCAAATTTGTACACCTTCCCAATATTAGGGAGCAGGTACAGAGAACGACAGAGGAATCAAGAGTAATCTGTCCATGATAACATGATATCCCTCGACTCTAAATCATATCTCCACTTCCCCCAAGACAAACAGCAGAGTTAGCATACGATTCCCACAGTACATTAAGCCCTCAACGACTTGGAACAGGTCCACTGTAGCCATGATGGTCATTAACTCCTGAGCCACTTCAAATTGTATCCATTATAATTTAGGTAAATTTATAACAGTTGAGGCATGCGATGGCTCAGTGGCTAAGATGCTGAGCTTGTTGATCAGAAATGTTGGCAGTTTGGCGGTTTGAATCCCTAGCACCGCGTAACAGAGTGAGCTCCCATTACTTGTCCCAGCTTCTGCCAACCTAGAAGTTTGAATGCAAGTAAAAAAATAGGGACCACTTTGGTGGGAAGGTAACAGTGTTCTGTGCACCTTTGGCATTTAGTCATGCTGGCCTTATGACCACAGAGATGTCTTCGGATAGTGCTGGTTCTTCGGCTTTGTAACAGAAATGAGCACTGCCCCTAGAGCCAGAAATAACTAGCACGCATGTGTGAGGGAAACTTTTACCTTTACTTCTAACAATTCATGATAGATATTCTATCAAAAATCATTTTTGTAATATAACAAAAATTAAAATTAGAGATAGTCTTTTTTAATACTGCAATTTGCTAAACTTTCTTAAAAAATCTGAACCACCCACATCATACAAGACAATAACATGCAGAGAAATATATAAGGGGGCTATAACGGTGTTTACCAAATTTGTACCAAAACCACTATTGGTACAAATGTGTACCAATAGTGGCATTTATCATTTCCTTGTTCATAATTTTATTTCAAATCAGAAGGCTGCTATCCCCCTAAATAGAAAGCCTTTTACAAAACCACTACATCTGCATGAAATTGATTTTTTGAATGTATGACCTACTTTAAAAATTGTTTCCTTCATATTTGAGAAATGAAACCCAGAGTAAAACAGAGCCCAGTTGCCAAATTAAATCCAAACCTTCATTTTTGTTTTAGATTAATAATACATCTCCCCAATGCCTTTAAGATAATCCTGTTTTGGGATCCCATCCAATCCCAGTGTAGAGTTTTAGATACAATGTCAGACAGTTAGTCCACAAATGTATGAACAATATTACCGTGTTTCTCCAACAATACGGCCTCCACCAATAGGAAGGCCCAGCATGATATCTAGGCCTGAGGTGAAATTAAGCCCCATCCCCCAAAATTTAGGACTATTTAAACCATGCGTTTCCCCGCCATTTCTCACATCGTTCGTTAGAACTACATGAGGTGAAGAGAAATGGGGGGAAGGACGTGGGGGTGGGAAGAAAACTTGCCTTTAGGAGTGCCCTGCAGGTAGCCTAGGCTAGAATACCCCGATAGCCGATAGAAGCTCCCCAAAGGCAGAGTCCCCAGCCACTTCAGGGTGATGCGTGGCTGCCCATGTCCCCTCGCCTTTAGGCAGTCTCTTTCGGGTGATGGAAGCTCCCCAAGTGCAGTCACCAGCCACTTCAATCAGCCGGTAGAAGCGGCCTTGCGGCAAGGGGAGTGTGTGTGTGCGCTCACCCCAAGGCCGCTTCCACTGGCCGATCGAAGTGGCTGGTGACTGCATTTGGGGGGCTTCCATCGCCCAAAAGAGACTGCCTAAGGGCGAAGGGACACGGGCAGCCATGCCACACCTTGAAGCGGCTGGGGACTCTGCCTTTGGGGAGCTTTTGTCGGTTGATAGAAGTGGCCTCGCGGCGAGGTACGTGTGTATGGGCCACTCTAGGTGAGGGAGGAAATTAAGTCACCCCCGAAAAGACGGCCTAGCCATTTTTTCGGGGGTCAAAAAAAAAATAAGGCCTGGCCTTATTTTGTGAGAAACATGGTAAAATGAAACATGCGTGTTTCACACAACCTTAACTTGGTTTTCCCCTTCAGGCAGTTTTTCAGCAATCCAAATTGGAGCAGCAGCAGGAGGCTGCAAAATTGTTTTTCTTGTTTGTTAGTGGAAAAGTCCCTATCTAGAATATAGAACATAGAAACATAGTGGTGGCAGGGACGTCAGAGGTCTTCTAATCCAATCTCCTGGTCAACAGTGGAGAATTTATACCATCCCAGTCAAATGGTTGTCCAGTCTATTCTTCTTTTCCTGCTATCTGGTGCTGTGGAGAATAAGTACTCCCCCTCTTCTCTGTGACAGCACATCAAGTACTATAAGACAGTTATCACATTACCCTTAGTTGGAGGTGAAATTCAGCAGGTTCTGACCAGTTCTGGAGGACCAGTAGCGGAAATTTTGAGTAGTTCGGAGAACCAGCAAATACCACCTCTGACTAGCCCGGTTCCCACCTATTGTCCGCCTCCCATTGAGTCCCAGCTGATCGGCTGGGTCTTCTTTTGTTGCCCCGCACAGGAGAACAAAGCTGGAAAGCAGATTAGTAGGGTCGGGAGGGAATGGGATTTTTCAGTAGCTTCCCCTGCCACGCCCACCCACAGAACCATTAATAAAACTATTGGAATCCCACCACTGCTCTTAGTCCTTCTCTTTGATAGGTTGGATTTATCGAGTGCCTCAACCATTTATGATACAATTTAATGTCCAGACTCATTGTGATCTTAGTTGCTCTTTTCTGCACACTTTGTAAGTCTTATTTCTGGTCACATTTTTGTGCTCACCAGAAATCAAATTTAGCGTTCCAAGCACGGCCTCACTAGTGGTGGTATGAAGAGGTGTCATCACTTCTCATGATCTTGATGCTATCCCTCTGATGAGTTCAATTGTATTCTCCTTCCTCTTGAGGTGATGACTCAGTATGAGTTAAAGTTGTCAAAAACCCACTCCACTCCCCCCACAAAAAACCCTCCACAAAAAAAACCCCTCAATACATACATAAACATAGAGTTGACCTTTCAGACTCAGGTGACAGATGGCGAGGATATGGTAGCAGTAGACAAAAGGTATACTTGTATTGACCCTGATCCACAAACTAGGCTTGGATTCCTGCTTGGAGATTGCCCTGAACTGGCTATAGAATAAGCACACAGAATGTTTTCCAAGACTAATAGTTTATTGTAAGAACTATCGGTCACTTTTCATGACTGAAACAGTTACTCTCCACACGTATTATGGCCTACAGCTGAGCAATTTAGCGCCTCATATTCTTTAGACAAAAATCATGTGCTGGCTTCTATATATTTCCCCTCTGACCTTTGGTAAAATTGGTGACACTTGGTTTAGGCTGTGAAAGGGAGAGTAGAATACATCCTTTGTTTTGCTTAAATCACCCCAGAAATCTTCAGTTTTACAGGACGTGAGAACCGCCTATGGAGCTTCATGTAAATAGATGCTGGTATCTTGGTAGTATCTAGCTGGTGATATGAATTCTGTGTCAGACTGCAAAGTTTCCCTCTAAATCAAGGGTCTTCAAATTTGGCAAGTTTAAGAGTTGTGGACTTCAACTCCCAGAATTCCTGAGCTAACATGACTGGAAGAGGAATTCTGGGAGTTTGAAGTCCACAAGTCTTAAAGCTCTCAAGTTTGAAGACCCCTGTTCTAAATGATCAAATGAAATAAACTAAAATGATCAAATGAAGTAAAGATAATGTTAGTTGTAATCAAGAGTCTAGAAAAGGTGAGAGTGTTTCGCTTGATACACCTTACATTATTCCATAGTGGTGTTGGAGTAGCTTAAATTGGTCAAGTTAATGATGTCATTTTCCTATCAGGTCTCTATAATGCAGCTAGATTATATTATTCATGTTTTGTATAATAGTCATAGCACTTAGACTTATATACTACTTTACGGTGCTTTATAAGCAGTTTACAAAGTCAGCATATGGCCCCCAACAATCTGGGGTCCTCATTTTACCCACCTCAGAAGTATGGAAGGCTGAGTCAACCTTATAATAGCTGCTGTGGAAATTTAAAGACAGAGGTTTAAAATGCTGATGGGAGGGGGTTCATAATACAAATTGATCGTGCTCCTCTCATATGATCCTCCCCAAAAGGCCTGTCCTTGTGTATTAATGTTAATATTGTTTTAAAGAAATTGGATTAAAAATAGATCTTCATATACAAAAATTGAGGCAAAGAGTGGGTCTGAAAAAGACTGAAAATACTTGTGGCTGTTCAAATAAAACATTATACTATTGCAGCTCATCCTCAGTTACTGTATATGGTATGCAAATACAAGAGAGCAGGTAAAAGCAGCAGAAGTTTGTAAAGATAATATTAAGAGGCCTAATGTTGTTGAGATGTAGACTTGGACCAGGAGATCTAGATTCTCATTTAACCACATCTGCAGAAGTTCACTGAGTGGTAGCCACACTTTTTCAGTCCAATCTATTTTACGGGGTTGTTGCTATGCGGCATAAAAGTCTTGCATAGTTGGATATAAGTGGATCACACAATAAAAATATGAACCATACTGCTCAACCTACCAAGGACGTAGACTATTTTGCAGTTGAAATGGTATTGTTGACTATGCCAACCTTTATTTCTGAAATCCATTATGAATTTATCATTACCTGAAAATGTCCAACGATGGTTTCTGTCGTGCAAAATATCAAGCATTAATTCTGGACAGTTAGGGGAAGCTCTTTTTTCTTCCTCACGCTTTTTTTCCTCAGTTTTCATGTGAAAGAATTTAGATACTCATTGTCTAGAGATGCACAACCTACCTTTGTGATGAAGTGAATTTTCATGAGACAAACAGGATGGGTATCTGTATTATAAAATAATAATAATGGGATGCCATTTGCTGTAGGAATGCTAGGTTGAACTAGGCATAGAGAGACAGACAGAAAGACAGAGAAATAGATAGATAGAAAGATGGGTAGGTAGGTAGGTAGGTAGATAGATAGATTATAGACAGATAGATGATAGATAGATAGATGATAGATAGATAGATAGATAGATAGATAGATAGATAGATAGATAGATAGATAGATGGGTAGACAGGCATGCAGATAGATGGACGGACGGACAGACAGATGATAGATGGATAGATTGATAGATTGATAGATAGATAGATAGATAGATAGATAGATAGATAGATAGATAGATGATACATAGATAGATGATAGATGATACATAGATACGTAGATACGTAGGTACGTAGATACATAGATACATAGATAGATGATAGATAGATAGATAGATAGATAGATAGATAGATAGATAGATAGATGGGTAGACAGGCAGACAGACGGACGGACGGATGGACAGACAGATGATAGATAGATAGATAGATAGATAGATAGATAGATAGATAGATAGATAGATAGAAAGATAGATAGATAGCCAGGCAGACAGATGGACAGACAGACAGACAGACAATGATAGATAGATAGATAGATAGATAGATAGATAGATAGATAGATAGATAGACAGATGATAGATAGATAGATAGATAGATAGATAGATAGATAGATAGATAGATAGACAGATAGATAGATACATAGATACATAGATACATAGATGATGGGTGGGTGGGTGGGTAGACAGACAGATAAACAGACAGACAGACAGACGGGTAGATAGATAGACAGATAGATAGATAGATAGATAGATAGATAGATAGATAGATAGATAGATAGATAGATAGATAGATAGATAGATAGATAGATGGGTGGGTGGGTGGGTGGGTGGGTGGGTGGGTGGGTGGGTGGGTGGATGGATGGATGGATGGATGGACGGACAGACAGACAGACAGACAGACAGATAGATAGATGATAGATAGGTGGGTAGACAGGAAGATAGACAGACAGGTAGGCAGGTAGGTAGGTAGGTCCCGGTAGATAGATGATAGATCGATAGACAGACAGATGTGTGTGTGAGACAGAGAGACTCTTTTTCTAATGAAATAGTAAAGTAGGGTTGCAACATTTGTGGACAAATACACAGACATGCAAATATCATAAATCTTGGGCATTTACGTTAAGTTGGCTGATTCTCAGTAATCCCTGTTTGTTGGAATTCGTCCGGAGCTGACTTGGGTGGGATTTTCCTCTCCTGCACTATTCAGTTTCAGGAGAGATCAGCCAACACTCTTGGATGCCATTCTACATTTCAGCACTCTCCCCACTCCTCTCATGGATATTATCAACCACACCTTAGGTTTACCCCTTGGTAGTTACTCTCAGCTGCTCTTCTCACACTTACCAATTTGTGTGAGAAGGATTTGCATGTTGACTTCCCATCTATACTGTAATAAAGTGGTCTTCTTCAACCTGTCACCCCATAAGGCTGCTGGGACTGCAACCCCTCACATTCCTAGTTAGTTCCTTGGTTGGAAATTGGAAGTTGCATTTACCACACACTCAGTCTGGAAAAGTATGACTGACTGACTTGCTGGCTGGCTGGCTGGCTGGCTGACTGACTGACAGACTGACTGACCGACTGACCGACCGACCTACCTACTACTTACTTACTTACTTACTTACTTACTTACTTACTTACTTAATTAATTAATTAATTAATTAATTACTGTATCTGGCAATAACTTAAATAGTAAATGTTTGGATGGGGGTTTAGATGAAAAGCTGAAATTGCAGGTGAATTCATAGGTAATGTTTAACTCACTTCATTTAATAAAGTTTATTAAAATGAAGTTTTCAGATATGAACACCCAATATGCAGGGGTGGGATTCAAATTTTTTAACAACCGGTTCTGTGGGCATAGCTTAATTGGTGGGCATGGCTTGGTGGTCATGTGACTGGGTGGACATGGCTTGGTGGTCATGTTATTGGCTGGGCGTGGCCAACCCAATATCACTCACATTGAGGCACGCATCTCCTACCCTGGCCTCTCATGACTGTGGGGATGCTGCAACAGTCATAGGTTTGAAAAATGGTCATTTTTCAGTGCCATTGTAACTTTAAATGGTCACTCCACACAAGCAAAGTATCAGCAAAGGAGGCGGAAAAAACTTCCAGAGAAGTTCCAGGGACAGGAAGTCTAGTCCTGCCAAGAATGTAATAAGGGTTAATGGAGAGGCAGTTTCTGTCAGCAACACCAGAATGTTTCCTTCCTGCCTTCCTTACAGGATTAGGCCAGTAATTTATTCTAACAACTAGTCCTCCGACTTTAGAACTGCTTAGAATGTTAACAACTGGTTCTAGTGAGTAGGTGGAAACTGGTAGAATCCCACTCCTGCCAATATATGACTTTTTGTGTATGTTTGAGCCAAAGTGTTTCAAGAATCCTGAAAATTTTTAAAATGGTACTATCTAAATATGAGCATTAATGGAGCATTAATGATGATAATATGACAATATTAATAATACTAATATGATAAACATCAGTCATGTTTAGAGGGGAAATGAGTTATCAGCATTAGTTTGAAAAACTGTTTTTCTTTTCATGAACTGCACAGGCAAAATGATTCATGACTGAATATGTATATTTTTTGAATATTTATTTTGTTTTATCAACAAGAGTAAAACACAAACAAAAGGGGGAATAAGGTACATCCAACACTAACAACAACAAGAAAAAGATTGTGTGAAAAAAAGGGGAAAAGTATGACCCAAATGTCAAATAAACCTAACATTAAACATAAAGAATCCACGTTGGCTAAATTCTGAAGAGAAAATTTTTAAAAACCTGATGGATTCTCCTTCCTCCCCTTTACATAACGTTATAAGCTTATAACAAATAGTTATAAGCTTTCCCATCCTTATTTAATAAAAATGCTATGTTAAATAAATAAACAAACAAACAAACAAATAAATAAATATTCCAGAAGGGAAAATTTTTAATAATCAAATTGACCCAATATCTAATGATTTTATGTGTGTGAGAAATGGGGGGGCGGGGAGAGACAATCAACAAGTTAAACCAAACATGTCACTAATCTTCAAAATCCTCTGTTAACCATCTGTTGCTGTATTTAACACATATAAAGTCCACAAATGGCTTCCAGTCACTTATACAGTTGTCCAGTCCATTGTCTCCAATCAAGGCAGTTAATTTTCCCATCTCTGATAATTCGGTCAATTTTAAAATCCACTCTTCAACAGTCCAATGCTTAGGAAGTACAATCCTCATGGCAGTCACCATATCAAGAAATATGTACATCTTTTAAAATAAAATCAAATTTCTATTCTTTTGCTAGATAACCTGTTAATGTCATTGTCATAATTCAAGTAGCATAGATCAGTCTGTTTGGTAACTTCTAGTGGATATAATCTTCAAAGACTTTAGAACTTTAATGTTCCGAATTAATTCTGTATCAGTTTATATACTAAACTTTACTGTGATTTCATTTGGGCAATATAACTCAACAATTCAGTAATTGCTGAAAGATTCAAACTGTCTTGCTAGATTTCTGTATTCCTGAATTCTCTCAGAGTAATACACGAACTGAAAAGCTAACAACCAGAAATTAAAAGACGTTACATGTACTAGAAAATACTGTGGAAAACCAGTTCCTGACAACACAAGGATTCAAACTTTGTTTCTAGTCTCACGTTCAGATTTTACATCTCTTTCTCCAATTCTTAAAACAGACTAATAACTGTTCATTTCTCAGTGGAAGTGATTTGATTCCTATGCAGTGTAGTTGTAACCAAATTAGTCAGGTCCCATTTATTCACTTCTGACCTTGTCAGCTCTTGGTTTCACAAGTCCCTTTCAACAAGCAGCTTTCATTCTCCAGATGCTGTGAGTGTACAATTCTGATTGTTCCTGAACTATTCCATATAACTCTACCTTCCTTCACATTATAATCAACCTCACTGGTATCAATCTCACACTGATCTCTGACTTTACAAGTGCTTCCTTATGAAACTCCATTACATAATTTCAATCCCATCTTGAAGCCAAGCTGAAAAGCTTTGACAAGCTGTGAAGACTTTGTTAAACAGTACCAATGGTAACTTGTATCAGTTGAAACAAACCAGAATGCTGTCCTTAGCCTGTCCTTGGTGATATTCTCTTCTGGTTAAATTTAAATCGGTCTCATTGGAGTGTTGACTTTCTAAAATATACAGAGGAAGGAAATGCCTTTCCATTCTTAGTTTTATTATGGATTTACAAGATTTCATTTGGGCAGCTGATCTTCTTTCTAAGAATATTTTCAGTCAGAATAATATAAGGTTTAGTCTCGTCTGCATGCTATTATGCCACACATTTCAGTAAATCAACCTGTCTTCAATAGATAAGTCTTCAACCATCAAATCACACTGAAATTCTAGTTAGTTAAATATAGCAGAAATTATGAACATTTTCTGTTCCAAAGTAAAAGCATCACCCAAAGAAGAATAGGATATCTCACAGAAATCTATGCCAGCAAAGTGTTCTGCCTATTACATTTGTGTAACAAATGCAATTTGCATTGTTTGCATTGTTTAGCTGTGAGCTAAGTTGCTCGTCAGGAATTGCATCTGGTATATTGATGTACGTAGTTTCTGTAATCAAAAGGAGAAGAGCTATGCGTAGTTTTTCATCCACCGTGCAGCTGTTCATGTGAATGGATTTGATGGTGTGTGNAGCTCACATCACTCTGAGAAGCACAGAGCTGAAGACCAAGCCTGAAGATGATGAATGAGACTTCATCGAAACGTTGCCTAGATACTTCCAACCTTACGCGGGAGAAAACCCGAATAACCAAAGATCCACATACAAATACCCGCGAGAACCTCAGAAAACAAATATATATATATATATATATATATATATATATATCTGACCATTGTGTTCAAATCTCGCTCACATAAATATCTCCCTAAAATGTTTTGGTAATTGTCACTTTAAATAGCTGTTTATTTGAAAAGCAAAGATGGAGACCTTGATGTGTGGACATTCCTTAACAGTCAGTGTGGGGCTTCTTTGCACTGGGTTAAACAGACTGTATGACAACTATTATTTGTTATAGAAATACAATACTATGTTTGCCAAGACTTAAGAAACTCAAATCTGTCTAAGATTCATGATGCTTTATAGCTGATGGCTTTACATACCTGAACATATAATTTCTTCTTTGTGTGAGGTATAAAACAAAAAGAAGAAGTTAACCACCCCAACGAAAATGTGATGAATCCTAAAAGTCAGGTTGGAATTATCTAGTATCAGTGACCAATTATTTGCTTTACTTATATAAGCATCTTGGCAGCAAAGGAATGAGAATTTGGAGAATCTGCCTCCTTAAGCAAAATAAAATGCTTGATTGGTTTTGGAAACAGGAGAAGACCACAATTAATAATCTGTGAAGGGGGATTACTGCTAATTTTTTTTTCCTCCACCCACTGCTTTTCATTTCTAGGTAAAAAGTCAAAGGAAAGGAGTTTGAGCTTTGCCCGGTTTATACTTATCTGCAAAACACACTCAGATGAAATTTGAAAGACAGAAACAAATAGCATGTTTAACCTTAAGAGCCCGCTTGGGGCTTTTTGCTTATCTCAACCTGCTGCAGTTGAAAGTGGAAGACTTTGAAATGGTTTTACAAAAATATTTACTTTTTATTAAAATTAGGACTGCAAGAGATTAACACAGATTCCCCTTTCCCTTTCCCTTTTAACCTTGCAAACAGTTTAATCATGAGGGTGGCAGGTCAGTATGTTCTGTTGTATTTATCTGATAGCAGGAGAACAAACTTCAAATATGTCAAGGGCTGTGCTCTATTCAAATCCACCTCTCTTAATTAAGAACAATTGCCTGTTCCCAAAGAAAGGTAAGCAGCAAATACTTCTTAGGGGACAAAATAATCATATTTAATATTATGTGGAATTTCACTTCTCTTCAAATTCTCTAGGAACTCCATGAAATGACTCCAAGGTATTAGCACTAATAACATCCTTAGTTGCCCTTTTACTTACCAATGGTAAGGACAATTAAATTCATTTAATGAATTGTTAGATCCAGATTCTGATTTAACAGTGGTAAAAATGTTATATTTCTAAAACTTACCCAGTTATTTTTTTTTCCTGGTTTCATTTAGAAACTAAACTAACTTAGGAGATCAGCAAATATTACAATAGCTACTTTATTGATTTACTAGCTCGTACCTGTGCTTAGTTTTGGGGGAGGAAAATAAGGAGTAAAAATCCTGCCTCTGTCTATCAGCATCCATTGGTATTCATCTGGCTAGCGTCCTGTCAGTGTGTGAGAAAATTGAGGGCTGTTTGGAAACTAAAACAGTATTCGCTGTGTGAACAAGAAGGAGACAGCAAGGAGCCTGGGCATGGCTTAGCTCAACTGTTCTGTACTAAAGCTGGTTGCTGCTCTGCAACTGAAACCAAAATTCCTCTGCTTGTGTTTTGAATTTGGAACAGATTTATTTTCAGGTCGGAGGGGGAGTAGAACTCCTTAGCACTAGAGCTTGTTAATAATAATAAAGGAAATACTGATGGTCATTTCAAAAAATCTTTTCTTAGTGAGCACCTAGAAGTCAAAAGGAACAGAAGGGCCAAATTTGAAGTTTGTAGGTTTTACGGTTCTGGAGATTTTGTGATGATGCATGAGTGGTATTTCGCTTTTATATATATATATAAAATAAAATGACTACTGTCCATTTTTTTATTTTATTACATTGAGCCAGGTGCAATAGAAACTATTCATGTTCTGGTTTCATAGCCTTAAGCTTGAGTTCAAATATAATCTCACAATTTTCTAGTTATCTTGAGAAAATTTGATATGGAGAGATTATTTTAACGAAACAAATCAATTTTAAGAGTCCTTTGGGTAAAGACATTAAACAGCTCTGTAAGCAAAATCTATAGAACTTTTTTTCCAGAGTAAGTCATATAAATTTCTTCAATAAATAACTTGGGAAACAAATATAATACAGGTAGTCTTCAACTTACAACAGTTCACTTAATGACTATTTGAAGTAATAATGCCACTGAAAGAAGTGATTTATGACCATAAATATGGCTAATGGCAAGATGCTCCTCAATAAAAGAAGATAATTATGTGAAATTATTTCATCAAATTAAAAAAGATTTGGAAAAGTGGGGAACTTTACAATTATCTGTATTAGGACATATATCAACTCTCAAAATGAATATTTACCAAAAATACTTTACCTATTCCAAACAATCCCAATAAAATTAGATAAAAAATTTTTTATATAATTAAATAGAGTTACCACAAAATTTATTTGGTCAGGTAGGAAGGCATGAATAAAATTAAGAGACTGCAGGACAATAGAAACAGAAGTGGTTTTGGACTCCCTGACTGGGAACTCTATTATGAGGCAGCGATATTAGTATGGATGAAAGATTAATTTAAGAAAAGAAAAAAATATTAACGCTTGAAGGGCATGATTTACAAAAAGGGTGGCATGCCTTCTTGTGGGACAAAAGTACATAATCTCATTTATATTTTATAGACACAAAATAGGAGAAGCTTTGATATAAAAATGGAGAGAAATAAAACAAAAATATTATTTGAAAATCCCAAGTTGGCTTTCCAACTATGGAAGCTATGATTTACCCTAACACTATGGATGTAGATAAGATGGCCAGATATAAGAAGATTTTAGACAATCAAGGTAAATTTTAAAAATAGACAGGAATTGCAAGACCAGGGAATAACTCATGATTGGCGGCTCTACCTGCACTTACAGTCAAGATACAAAAAAAATAGTGAGGAATTTGAAGTGATTTATGACCATTTTTCACACTTACGACCTTTGCAACATCCCCCTAGTCACATGATGAAAATTCAGCCGCTTGGCAACTGATTCATATTTATGATGGTTGCAGTGTCCCAGAGATGCGTCATCATCTTTTGTGACCTTTTGACAAGCAAAGTCAATGCGGAAGTCAAATTCACTAAACAACACCGCTACTACCTTGACAACAGCAGGGATTCACTCAACAATTGTGGAAAGGAAAGTTACAAAATGGGGCAAAACTCGCTGAGCAAATGTCTCACTAAGTCAAGGACTACCTGCAGAGTGGAGCCTTGATCCCATCTAAGTCTTCAGATAGGTGGGGAATTTGTTCAAATCTGTTCAAATTTGTTCAAAAATGTCTATTAGATCCAAAAAATTTCCCTTCCTTTTCTATTGTTACTACACATCTCACCAGCTCAATCATCTACCCCTTACTTGAGCAACCTTCCTATTGCCTTCTTTCCCTCTCAGCCTCCTCTTCAGTTATCATTCATTCATCTATTTATTTATTTATTATTTTATTTGTCAAACGCTTACAATATAATAGAAATAAGAATAAACATAAGTATAAATACATGAAATAGGTACGAATAATTGGGGACAATAGGACTGGGACAGTAGGCACGATTAGGCGCTTATGCACACCCCTTACAGGCCTCTTAGGAATGGGGTGAGGTCAGTAGAAGTTAGTTTGAGGGTAAAGGAGTGGGGGTTTGAGCAGGTGAGACACAGAATCAGGTAGTGAGTTCCAGACATTGAAATCGTACTTCCTGCAATCAAGTTTGGAGTGGTTTTCATTAAGTTGATATCTGTTGCGTGCTTTTGTTGTGGTTAAAGCTGAAATATTCATTAACTGGCGCATATTCATTCATTCCACTTCATCAACAACCCAACTGATTTTCCTCAACACATTTCCAATTTCTCTCTTTCAACCAATGGTGGGATTCAAAATGGTTTTACCACCGGTTCGGTCAGTGTGGCTTTGTGGGGCATGCTTTGCCTAATGTGCGCGTGCAGCTTTCTCCACACCAGCCTGAGGCCCACGGCCACAACCAGCTGAGAGGATCAAAAAGAGATCCTGCCCTTTTCTCTTCTTTCTCCCTTCAGCTGATTGTCTGAGGCTTTTTTCCCTCCTCTCAGGATCATAGGAGGCTTTTTTTAAACTACCGGTTTGGCTGAACTGGTCTGAACCGGTAGTATACCACCACTGCTTTCAACTGAACCATTGCTGCCTTTTCACACCATCCATTTGCCCATCCAATCTTGCTTCCTTCCTTTTTTTTATCAGGAACACAATCGTGAAACGGAGGCCTGGACCACTGATTTATCCGGACTTCCTAACATTTTGTTTCCATCCCCTAGTATTCAAAACAAAGTCTGCACAGAAGAATATCCATCCTCGATACTTCTTAGCTACAAAATAGGAATACAAATGTCTTGCCTTTGCTCAGTTCATATGCACATTCCATATGAGGCCCTTTGAATCTTTGAGTAAGAATCATGATCTACAATACTTCAGTTTGTTGGAAGAAATATCCTTCTGGGTTCAGTTCCAAGTGGGGAAAAAGACACTGGAATCATGGAAGTTGCTCAGAAAGAAGGTTTAATGGTGGACAGCAGGACCACATGGCCGGGTGAAGAAAAAAGGCAATCACATGCTTCAAGATGTTGAGAGAAGAAAGAAAAAAGGGGCAAGATCAGGGGTGGGATTCAAATATTTTAACAACCGGTTCTGTGGGTGTGGTTTAGTTGGTGGACGTGGCTTGGTGGTCATGTGATTGGATGGACATGGCTTGGTGGTCATGTTATTGGCTGGGCATGGCCAACTCAATATCACTCACATCTCCTCGCCTGGCCTCTCATGACTGTGGGGATGCTGCAACAGTCGTTAGTGTGAAAAATGGTCATAAGCCACTTTTTTCAGTGCCATTGTAACTTTGAATGGTCACTCCATACAAGCAAAGTACCAGCAAAGGAGGGGAAAAATACTCCAGAGAAGTTCCAGAGACAGGAAGTCTAGTCCTGCCAAGAATGTCATAAGGGTTAACGGAGAGGCAGTTTCTGTAAACAACACCAGAATGTTTCCTTCCTGCCTTCCTTACAGGATTAGGCCAGTAATTTCTTCTAACAATTGATTCTCCTAACAACCGGTTCTAGAGAATAGGTGCGAACTGGTAGAATCCCACCCCTAGGCGAGATGCTGAGGCTGCCTGAGTTTTATGCCCTCTATTGGGATTTGAATTTGAGCCTGTATTCTGATTGGTTGTCAGACTCCCATGGGGCCATGCAGGGAGAACTCTGTAGGCTGTCCTGAATCCCAGGCTTGGTTGAGCCTTGCTGGATGATGTAAATGTCAGGTTTCCAAATGGTGAAATACATTTTAAAAGAAAAGAGCAAAGTCCATCTTCCAAAACAATTTCTTTTATTTAGGAAAGCATCAAATTGGCAAAGTCCATGGTAATTCTGGATCTGACATAACATGGAACTACCCCACAATATTAGAAGTTAGAAACAACCTCCAAAAGTCACATTCTCCAATAGAAGTAATTCAATGTTGCCTGATGTCAAAAATTTCTATCTCAAGGGGCCTAAGCATGGACAGCTCTTTTTCCCACGGGAAGAAGAATCACTAAACAACTCTCTCTATCTCCATTCCTCCCCCCTTATGATTGTGACAAGCCCAAAACCCTTCCCCCATAACTGCCAAAGAGAAAGTAAGAAAAATAATATATATTAAGCCTAACTAAAATGGCTACACATATGTCGATTTCTGGCGTGGCGGTAATATTCCCAGATGCCATGTGGTGAGGTGGGTAGAGGGCTCTTTTGTTATGTAGAATAGACTAGCTCAGGCCTTAATGGCGAAGGTTGACAAAGGTAGGGGGGCTGAGTTTCTGCCTTTCTGAGTTTCTACTTCTCTTTTAGGGGAAAATATTCTGCCCTTTTTAATATGTCCTAAAATGTTTCATTTTTCTAGGAGAGGGGTGGGTGCTAACTTCCCACACATTGTAGCCTTGTGTTTGAAGGTATAGTATTAATGGGGTAGCTATTACAACCCACAGTTATATGTGAATCCATCCATCCATATATCTTATGTTAGATCAGGTACGAAAGAGACACGAGACCAGTGTACTTCAAGCTCTTTATTTCATGTATAGATCTGTACAAGATCTTGGAGCCGCGGCAGTCCTTCATATAAGGATTGCTCGCGGCTCGCTGGCCAATGACAGGTCCTTGAATCTCCCACGATCGGCTCGGCCAATCGCGGTTGATTCCTAGCGAACCAATCACTGCCGTTTAGTTGACCAATCATAATGCTGTACGTGTGGACCAATCAGAAGTCAGTATTTGGAGTATGTTAATACAGAACATCTTATATATCTTGTTCCTGACATCTGTGCTTAGATAGATTCCATGGGCTTGAGTCTGTTGAAACACACATTATCTAATTTATTTGGATTCTTTGCTACTTTTATGAGTCCACTGACCTTTCTGTTACTTCCATATCTTTGTGACTTCCTGATCATCAACCTGAATTTTCTTGCTCTGTATAAATAGCAATGTTTCTCAGCATGCAAGATATGTTTATCCTCTTGTTTAATAACATGCCTGCAGGCTTTTTAGGAGGGAGGGAGATTGAAGTGGATTTCAAGTGTCCTTGTATACTCTGAGCCATTCTTTTCAAAAGCTTAAGGTCAAGAGATACCTTCACTCTCTTCAGACAATTCATCCCATTCCAGGATATTGTTTTTTTCTTCAAGTGTTATTTTATGTGGATTTTTGTGCATTCTGGTGACATCTGCTTTTGCTTATCTTCATAACTCACAGTGCTCTGTTCTGCTCTGTCTGCCTGCTCCATTTCTGCCTGCTGTCAAATATTTGACTGAAAATTCCTCTGAAGAATGTGCTTTCTTCAGGGATTGTACTGCATTTATTGTAAGCTCACACTTAACATCTATGATCCAGTCTTTATGTTTTTAGCTCTTCATCTTCTGCTTGATAGATTACCCTTATAAATTTTCTCTGAGCATTTCTTTTTCAGATTTATTCTGCCCATCATGTTTCTCCTTAGTATTCTATTTACAACAACGAATGGGCAAGTTGATTAAAACATATTGCGTATAGTTCTTATGTACTTATCGCTTCATCATGTCCCCACCATTTAACATCTATGTCGTTCTGTTCGTAACGTGCCGATGGAACCATAAACAACTAAAGTAAGTCTTTCTTGTACGTTACTATTGACTAGAAACTTGTCTGGTCACATGTAATTGAGGAAAGAAAAGTGCTTGTTATTTTTGCTTTGCTTATTACCTTGGTTTCATATAGAACCAGATTAATTCCCAGGAGGAATATGTTTGCATCTATGGAAAGATACGGTGGTTACTCACCAGGTCTCTGGAAGGAGAAAAAAGGCAATATCTGGAATGCTACAGAAACTTCATGTGAAGAAATTTCTGGCCAGATAAATTAGTCAGAGGTTTTATGTGTATATTTGGTCTCAAATCTAAAACGTACTCTATTGGCTTAAAGAAACGGCAGAAGGATACACATTATTATTTGGGAAATAGTTTCAAAGCTATAAATAGCCGGTAAAATTGTTAGGTGGAACAAACTATGTCAAATAGAAGCAGAGCAGACACTTGATATTGTAAATCAGGGGTGTCCAAACTTTCACCTTCCCCGGGCCACATTAGAAGATGAAATTTTGGTTTGGGCCACACATAAAATAAAATAAAATAAAATTATTTTTGTTATTTATTATTTATTATTAATTATTTATTAAAATTATTTATTTTTTATTTTATAATTTTCCAGCCAAATTTTGTGGGGCAGGGGAAGAAAGCTTGCCTGCCTCATGCCTACCTCTCCTGCAAATGCAGCAGCGGCGGCAGTGGTGGCGGGGGCAGCAGCGGTGGCGGCGGGGGCAGAAGCAGCAGTGGTGGGGGCGGAGGCAGAAGCAGCAGTGGTGGCGGCGGGGGCAGAAGCAGCAGTGGTGGGGGCGGGGGCAGAAGCAGCAGCGGTGGTGGCGGGGGCAGAAGCAGC
>BHEV01026732.1:0-11588 GCA_004319985.1 Emydocephalus ijimae | reverse complement strand
GCATTGAAGTGGCAGGCATTAACCGAATCGGCGGCAGTGACTGGGAGGAGGACCTCGTCCATGAATTCAGGGACATCTTTGCAGAAAAGCTAGGCGAGTTCAAGGGGACCCTGATATTGTTCAGCCTTAATCCAAAAATAGCTCCCATCCGCCTCAAGCCCCATCGAGTCCCATTTGCCCTAAAGCCGAAAATCGACAAACAGCTAAGTTAATAGCCCAGGGTGTGTTAGAGCCAACTGATCACTCTCCCTGGGAGACCCCAATCGTGATACCCATTAAGCTGGATGGTTCGATTAGAATTTGTGGGGACTACCGGGCTACCCTGAACCACGCCCTGCAGCAAAACGCATATCCGGTGCCGGTGGTGCAGCACCTCCTCCATTCCCTGGGGGTCGGAAAAGTCTTCGCTAAACTAGACTTAGCTCAGGCATATCAACAACTACCAGTTGATGAAAAAACGGCACAGGCACAGATGATTGTGATGCACCAAGGTGCCTTTAAATGTACCCGGCTCCAGTTCGGAGTCAGTGTAGCCCCGGGGATCTTTCAGAGCCTTATGGAAAGGCTACTACAAGGGATTAAAGGCGTGGTCCCCTATTTTGACGATGTGTTAATTGCTGCCCCACTACAAAAATCTAACGGGATCGTTTAAAATTAGTTCTACAGAAATTCAAAGATGCAGGTCTTAAAGTGAAAAAGAATAAGTGTAAACTGTGTACAGATCGTGTCGAATTTTTAGGGTATTTAATTGACAGTCAGGGCATTCACCCTACCGTCAGAAAATTGAGAGCAATAAAAAACGCTCCCAGACCCCGGAATAAGGCCGACCTCCAGGCGTTTCTAGGCCTTGTCAACTTTTATAACGTATTTCTGCCGCACAAAGCGACTGTCACTGAACCTTTACATCGTTTACTGGACAAAAAAGCAATTTGGGTATGGGGTCATAGAGAAGAGCAGGCGTTCCGTAATGTGAAAAAACTACTGACTTCGGACACTGTACTCATGCAGTACAATGAGACCTTGCCATTAAATATCACATGCGATGCATCGCCTTTCGGAGTGGGCGCCATTTTGAGCCACGTATTGCCTAATGGTAGCGAAGCCCCGTTGCCTATTTTTCAAAGACGCTTTCAAAAACTGAGTGAAATTATAGCCAGATTGATAAAGAAGCCCTTGCGATTGTGTCTGCCATTAAAAGATTTCACGATTACATGTATGGCCGGGTTTTTACTATCGTGACTGACCACAAACCGTTGCTGGGGATAATAGCTGGAGATGAACCGACTCCCTATATATTATCTCCCAGGATGACTCGCTGGTCAGAATTCTTGGCTGCTTATAATTATCGGCTGCAATACCGCCCGGGGAAAGCCATTCCCCACGCCGACGCATTGAGCCGAGCACCACTTCCAGAGGCTCTTGACGACCCCGCGCCTACAGTAACCACGTTGCAGATCGAGACACTTCACACACTGCCATTAACCGCCCGTGATATCGCGAGAGAAACAAGACATGACCCCACCTTAGCGCGAGTCCTCAGTTGGGTGGAACATGGATGGCCATTGGACCAAATACCAGACGACTTCGCACCATTCAAAATTCGAAAAACAGAGTTGTTTTCTCAAAAGGGCTGTCTCATCTAGGGTGATAGAGTCGTTATCCCAGAGCGACTCCAACAAGGTACTGAGAACCTTGCACGATGGCCACCCCGGCATCATGTGCATGAAAGCCCTCGCACGAAGCTACGCATGGTGGCTAGGCATTGACAAGCAAATCGAGACTTGGGTTAAAGCTTGTCATAGATGCCAAGAAATAAGCAACACCCCACCAAAGGCAATCCCAACCGAATGGGAGACACCGCGGGGACCCTGGTCCCGTATCCATCTGGATTTTGCTGGGCCGACCAAAGGTCACACCTTCATGTTAACCGTAGACGCCTACTTGAATTGGCTCAAGATCCACCGTATAAGGAACACGACCACAGAAGCAGTCATCAAAAGACTGGAAAGATTGTTTGCAACCCACAGATTACCAGACGTTCTGGTATCCGACAACGGGCCCCAATTTACCGCACTGTCCTTTGAGCAGTACCTGGCTGACCGCGGTATCCGACATGCGCTCACTTCGCCTGCGCACCCTGCGGCCAATGGTAGGGCTGAGCACATGGTTCAATTCGTCAAGAAAACGTTACAAAAAATAGACTACGACAACATCGACGAGAAAATCAACCGAATCCTTTTTCTACAACACATCACACCTCACAGCGTCACCAGCAAAACTCCCACTGAGCTGCTAATGGGATGGAAGCTCCACTCCCACCTCGACCGGTTACACCCAGCTTACGAACCAGAAAAACCACTCGGATCCAGCGGCCGATGCCGTACCTTCCAGGTAGGCGATTTGGTGTACGCTAAAAACCTATCGGGCGATCCGCTGTGGGTAGAAGCGACGGTAATCCGTGTAACCGGTGCAAGATCATACCTTGTACAGTGCCCTGACGATAGACTTTGGAAGCACCATATCGATCAACTACGATCACGGCTGCAGTTAGGCAATTCCGAACTCCCTTATGACCAAACTGAGGGGGGGGAGAGATACAGAGGAAGACAAATTTCAACTAGAAGAAAATCCCTTTGAAGGGAACAATAGCGGAACAGAGACACGGGAACTGGAACCAGGGATGGGAGTAAGTTCACGTCAGGAAGTTGCCAAAGATATTGGTGACAACGGAAACGCGAACTCTGAACCAGAGGCACCCCTTTCGCCAAACAACGCTCTACCTCGGCAAGAGTGCAGCCAAATGCAAGACGCACAGCGAAAATCAAAAAGACTAATAAAACAACTGTCCTACCTCAAGGACTATGTGACCACACCCCGTAAACAGAAGCCAGGGGGAAGGGGTGTTGTGAATGAATAAATGTTAAATAAAGTTATCTTGAGCTTGAAGTCAAGTGCAGGGTTCTGGCCCTGCACTTCTGATTGGCTGTTAATGGCAGGATCGGATTGGTCCGTTCAGGAGAATCTGATTGGCCATTAATGGGCCATTCGCATTGGTTAACGGAGCTAGCGCTCCTGGATTTCTATTGGTTGAATAGTTAATAGGTTGCCTATATAAGGAAGGCTATAGCAGCCGTCCAGTTTGAGCTGTCACACCATGTAAATAAAGAGTTGAAGTTCACCGTTTCACCGGCTTGTCTCCATTCTTTCTCGCCCATGCTCTAAACTTAACAAGTTGGATTCAAAATCACAGTCCTGTAGCAATCTTGAATATGTTGACTCAAAAATCAGTGTTAGAGACGTCTGAAATGAGAGATAATGATTGACTGTTGTCAATTATGGGCTTCATGAATTAGGAAACTTTTAGAAGATATGGAAGAGTTTGAGAGGATATTGTTGATTTATCTGTTGGCTTTGTCTCAGTCCTCTATGCATTTTTATACCATGACTGCTAGATACAGGCAGACTCACAGGTTTCCATTAGATATATATTCAGGCCCTTCATATGTTGGAGTGATCATAATGAAGCCCTGTAAAAAATTACAATCAATATTTGCTGGTGAGAACTTGAGACCAGCAGGTAGGTCATGACTGTGCTTCCCCCCCACCCTCCAGTTGACATTGCTAAACTCTTCATCTATTTGTACAGGATAATTGCCTTCTGCTTTGAAAAAAAAATCCATTCCTTCTACTATGATGGCTTGGGGCCACATTATTGTTGTTTGAACTTGTCCAGCAGTGTTAATATCACAGTACTAGGATTTTTCTTAATTTGCTAAGGACCACAGAGAACAAAGGCTTAGTTTCTTTTTTTCTTTTGCTGCATTTGGGTTGCACAAAATTAAAGTCCTATTTCTTATTTCTAAACTTAAATGCTACCTTTATGTTTTATCTCTTCACTATTTATTTTCAGTACTGCTTAGCTTAATCTGGAGCCTTTCAATTGGTATAAGTTTACAATTGCTTCTATCTTATTTCATTTATACATTTCTGCTTCGATATTTGTGCTCTATATTTTCCTATCTTGACAATTTCCTAGCTTTGTGAGTTTTTTTCTGCTCCCCCAAGATCTTTGGCTCTAAATGCCAAATTCAAGTCACTTTTATCTGAACCCCTTTTTTATTCCTTTCTCTGTGGACTTGTGCATGCGATTTTTCCTCAATACTCTTCCTTGAGCTGCTTTAGGAAATTTTGCACTTAGGCGGTTGTGTTCGTGGAGTTAGAGTTGGTTGCTTCGTTTGTAGATACCTTTCAGGCTCTATCTCTTTGCCTTTCTATTCTGTCTTTCAGAGAGTCTTGCAGCTCTCAAGGCTTGCCATTCATCCTGGGTCTGTAGCTGAGCTTCTCACCTTGGAACTGGTGATTTTTTTCTGCTCCTCTACCATCTTCCTAGCTAAAGTCCTCTTTTTGCCATGTTTATACAAGGACATACTTCCCAATTAAGAAGAGGATGTGTCTGTTTCAACCCTTCCTTCCCAGGCAGGACCAAAGCTCTGGGTTGCAAGAGGAAATGAAAAGTGCCTGCTTATTCTGTGTGAGGAGCCTATCCTTCCTCCACAGTTGGGAGCTGTAGTTTCAGGCCCACCACAAAGCCTTTCGGATGGTTAGGACAAAGCTTTCTCAATGGGAGTTCCTGCCTGCTAAAGTGCAAACAATATGTGGTTGCCTAAAAGTATCTTAATGTGTTATTCAGCTCCCCCTTCTTTTACTTAAAATAATTTGACTTCATCTGTTGCAATTATATACTTTATATTTTGTAGTCTTGAAACATGTCTTATGACAAAGGAACCAAATAGGGAATGTGAAATCTTTAAGTAAGCAAATAAATATTTTAGCTTTAAGTACAGCGCTGTAGTCGTAAATTTATCTAAGAGGGAGTGAATGCTGTGGCCCTTAACATGTCTAGCAGGAGGTAGTTCCCATAAATGTTGGTCCTCAGAGTAAGTCATATTGAATTAATCATAACATGATTAAGCTCATTGCACAACACAGTTTGAATTCTCCTCACAGAAGTAAATCTCTTCCAATTGTGATAGAACAGTAAGCATGACTTTACATGTAATATTACATGTAATTTACTGTAATATCATCTTTAATCTAGTTATACTATTTAAAATAATACATGTCAGGTTTAAATTTACAGAGGATACTAAATATTTCAAAATAATCATTGACATTTTTAGTTTACTAGTGCTTCCCAAAATGAAAGTGCTTTTTTTTTTTTTGCTATTCAGTAACAATAATCCACAAATGTCCTTTAGTGACAAGATCAAGGAGAAAAAAGCAGACAACATCTCCATCAGGAATCATCCACATACTTAATTGAGCCTGAAATAACAAATTCCCAATTTCCACAGGAAGATGTAAATAGCCAATGAAGGACATGCAGGCATTGCTTTCCTTGCTCATTAGTCAAAAACAGAAACAATCTTAATGTTTCCTAAATAATTTACTAGCATTAAAATAATATAAAACGTTTCAAGCACAGGTAGGGCACTTTACAATACAGTAGTCAATAAGACATTATATCATGTCTACATAAATAATTTGTGGTGTTTGCATGGTAAACCTGCATGAGACAGAGATTTTTCATGGCAGAAGCACACTATTGTACGGGGGGGGGGGAGGGAATGGGAGGGTCCCATTCAGCAGGAAGGTGATAAACTCCACATCTGATTCTTTCCTATTCCTGTTATTTTCCAATTCTTTCATTCTAAATTTGAGCTTAATTCTTTGTATTTGTGGTATGATACTTTAATAAAAGAGAATATTAGTAGTTCAGGGTTGAAAAGAGGGGTCCTTGGTGCTTTCTGAGCTTGGATGTTTTCTTGCAGATCTTTCATTACCCAAACTAGGTAACATCATCAGTGCTAGTAAAGAGTGGAGTTTGCTGTCAGTTTATATTGTAGGATATAAACCGAGAGCAACCCCCCCTTCTTACTAGCCCTGATGATATTACCTAGTTTGGATAATAGCACTGATGACATTACCTAGTTTGGGTAATTAAATGTCTATAAGAAAACAATCAGGCTCGATAACACTAAGGACCTTTCATGTTACATATTGTCACTCATACACTGTAGCACAGTGATAAGACCAAAAGAATGCAGGTGTTCTGCTTTGAAGTGTTAATATTAGCTGTTTTTCCTCAAATAAAAGAGTTTATACAAGCTTTAGGCAAAGGTAACAGCTGCCTTTGGATATAGGAAGTAAGTTTGTTCTTGGTGTGAATGTTATGCTAGTGGTAGGCAGCCTCTAGAACTCCTTAGTGTTCTTTCTCAGAGTCCTTCTATATATTGCTGAAATTTGGTAATTATTTCAGGAGCAGTGCTATGGAACAAGAGTAGAGATATCTCAGGATTTTGTACTTTTCATGAGCTTGATTATTGATTATAATAGACTATCAAAACTTTTGGTCATATTAAGCATTGCATGTAGTCCTTGACTTCCAATCATTCATTAAGTGACTGAAAAAAATGACTTATGACCTTTTTTCACACAACCATGCAGCATCCCCAAATGAGACACTTGGCAACTGGCCAGAGTCTCATTTATAATGAGTTAATTAAGGCAGAGTCTCCATGAAATTCTTGCCCACTTGTCATAGCTGGATTGAATTTTTGTTTCTGAGATGAACCTTCAAACATCTCATCTTACATTTCCCATAACTTCTCACAATACTGCTATAGATACTTATCACATTTTTAGCATTCCTGGAACAAGTGATTCATCATTTATTTGAATGTGGAAACTGCAAAATGCAAAATCTACATTCATCATGTAATGGCACCAATGAAATAAATTTGTATAAATTGATACAACTTATTGATATTGGTTAACAGATTTTTAAGTTAAATGAGCACGGATCCTCTGAAAAGTCTTAAAGCTTTTACTGTACTTTATTTTTTTCTTGCAATTTTGGGGACAGAAACATTCAGGAATTTATTTCAACCATGCCAAGGAAATTATTAGAAAACTCTCCTCTCCTCTAAGCTTTTCTGTGCTTAGTGTTTTTATTTGATTGATGCCATGGTTTATCAATTGTTGTGATGTCACCTGATAATCACAGGCACTTGTTAGCCAGAAATAGAATGAACATACTCTCTATATGCAGAATCATCCTGAGACAAGGAAACAGATAAACAAAAGAGTTTCCAGAGAGAGAAAGAAAGAGAGGGATTTATGAAGCAGAGTGTGGATTCTGTGGCTGGAGAAAGAGCTAAAATAATATTATTCGCTGAGACTCTGAATAAAGTTTACACAGAATCTGGAGAAGTAATGAGGTACCTTGAAATCCATTTATCTCTAAGGAACAGGTAAACAAATTTAGCTAGACATCTGCATTAGGATTTTATACTTCACCTGAGTCTGTGTATTTAAGTCTGATTTGTGATAGCTGTTAATATATTGGTTCTGAAGCTTATATGCAAATTCATATTTTTTTGTTGTCTGGAACATTTATAACGGATTTTTGTCTAAATTCTTTAAAGAAGCAGATCAATATTGTTTTATGATTTACACAGAACTTTGTTTTTCCTTCTGTTCAATCATGTCCAATTTTCAGAAACTGCATGTTTCTGAATATACATTGAAAGCAAACCTCACTCCTTATTAGCACTGAAGATGTTACATAGTTTTGGTAATATCTGCAAAACAACCAAACTTAAAGAGCACCAAGGACCCGCATTTCAACCCTGAGATACCAATAATCCCCTTTATTAGAGATTGCCTGGTCAAGTCTCTTGGGTACACAAGATCAAAATCAAATTAAAAGTTGGAAGAAGGAGACCATCAAGCAAGGAATAACATTAGATGAGGATATGGCTGAAGGATCTGACCTCCCTTAGATCACCTGGAGGATCCAGAATAGGTTGAGAGTTGGAGCACCTAAATGTAAAACCAATTTACTCAAGTGGAGGCTCTTAGCAGAGAGTAGCATGCTGTGTGAATGTGGAGAGACAAAGAATCTGGCCCATCTGCTGCTATGTTGGCTACTACCAGAAACATATACTGATAATGACTTATTTTTGGCTAAAGACAATGCCTAGAAGATAGGTTCAATCTGGCAATTTAAAGTTTGATCTCAACACGGAAGAAATCCCTGTCGTTTCCTTTCCAAGGTTTTTCAGAAGTGGTTTGCCCTTGCCTCTTTCCCAGGGTGAAGATAAAATTAGTAGCTTAAGATCATCAAGCTGGCTTTGTGCCTAAAGCAGGACTAAAGCAAACAGTCTAACTTTACATATTCTTTTAACTAGTTGTTTTTTTCATTTTGGATTAAAAGAAACATCTCTTTTTGTACAGAGAACAATGAAAAAAAATATTTATATCGCCCATGCCACTGAATGATTTAGCAAATAGTTAAAAAGTAAAAAGGGGAGGGGGTTGCTTTTCATTTCTCCCTATTTTAAATCAATCAATTTCTTAATTATCATTCACTTGTGCAATTTACAAATTTTTGGAGGTCGTGGGGGAATATTTCCTGTTCATGTATCTCATGCTATAGATGTGGCACTATGTATGTTCATGGAAGCTTTGTGTCCAATGTCTGACAGCCGATTACACCTCAACAGTAAGAGTGTCACAGAGGATTCTTTAAGCTATTTTATTGAAAGGGAAAAGGTGACATGATATTACATAAATCTCAACAACTAAATACTTTCACCTTTAGGACCCCATTTATCTTTGAAGTTGCTAGGGTAGAACTTTTTCTATTCACTTTTTAACTTTGATGTTTAAGAACCAAAGAAAGAATCTTCATACTGTTTGACCATTATATGTTGGAAATTAATTTTAGATGGAAATTACTACAATTAACAAAAAGGCACACAACTGAATTACTTCAAAAGCAGGGTTTTCATCTAGGATCTATGCCTAATTTGCACAGACTTAACTATCTTATAGTAAGTTTATGTCTCATTGTATATCTGAGCTGTTTTCATGGCCAAGCAAACAATTTGGTGCTTATTTCAAGACAAACTATCAGGAACTGAATCTGGGCTCTATTCTATCCAAAACTAACACGCAAAAGCACTGAAATATGCTTTTTGTTCAGTGTTTTAGATGGGAAATACTATAGGGGACAGTCCCCTGTAGGATGAAGTATATTTTAACAAGAGTGTTTTGCAAGATCTATTTTTCTTACATGGCAAATGTGGTGTGAATATTCTGAAATGACAGTGTTGGATTTAATTCTAATATTCAGGTAAGCTAAATTTATAATTATGATGGCGGAAGAGAAGGCATGGTAGAAAGAATTGATGTTAAAAGACTCTACAGACACTTTTCAAGAGACTCTTCAAACAGATGTGAATTTATGATGAGAGAAGCTGTAAAATAAAGAAGAATTCTCTTTGTTAGATGCAGGAAATAATGATGCAACTTGTCAAACTTGTGTCACCAAGTTTAGAACCAAATTCATTCCTGAAAGAAATACTGCTAATAGAAGGGAATATATGGATCTCAAGGTTGAACTGAAGAGTCCTTGGTGCTATCTGTGTTGGTTGCTTTCATCTTAATAAAAGATGAGTAAGTCGAGAGCTTGGTATACAATTTAAGGCAGTGGACCCCAATCTTTCCATCTTGGTGGAGTGGCGGTGGCATCAGTGGGGGAGAGGGGAGGGGATGCTTTTGTTGTACACATGCCACTTCCACAAATGCAGTTTTGCACATATGCACTTGCTCACCACTTGTACAGCCTGGTTCACAAAAGGCCATAGCCTGACTCTGAGCCATGGAAGGGGGGTGATTGGGGGTCATGATTTAAAGGAAACTGACTCAATTATAACATGCATCCTAAATATCTTGGGATCACAGAACGCATTCCTATAAAGAACACTTGATAAAGACTGATGTCAAACTCAGAAACAGAAATAGCATCCTGCACAAATTGTGCTGCAGTAGCTGGGTTTGGTAAAAGACACCTTGCAAGGTATTAAACTTAGCTTAGTTTGCTTACAGGAGAGTATTATGCCCCAGTGTGACTTAATAGCCTGGCAAACAAGTAGGTTTGACGGACAATTGTATGAATCAATGCACATCATTAGTGGGGCAATTCAGTCTACTCCCACATATTATTGCCTGTTCTGAGTTATATACTACTTACAGAAGTAGAATGAAAAATGTCCTCCTTCAAGAATTCCTGAAGATTATTGATCATTCCCAGCTGTCAGTACTGAGTGACATAGCCTGCTTGGAGCAAAATAAGTTGAGATCTAGGCACCCAGCCATCTCTATTGCTAAAGCATTTATAAAAGATGATTTTTATGATCACAATATATGGAAATTGAGTCTCCATGTGTGAGTAAGTGGCAAAATAAATTTTCTAAATAAAATAAAATGAATAAAATTTACAGATATTACAGTATTTCATTGCATTTTATGTGTAAGAACTCTCCAGTATCTTTGGACAGAAGTAGTATATAAATAAATGTATTAAATTAACATGAAGATCCCACCACAGATTTAAAAAAAAAACTTTAAAAAATATAAAATAACCATTAGGGGATTTTAAAATGTGAATATTTACTAATAATCAAAATAGAAAAGCAATCAACACTGGATTGAGAGAAAAATTTAAAATGAAAAGTATTCAGTTAAACGCAATTAAGATTGGTTGACAATATGGTGACCCGATGGACAAATGTTTGACACCTTGACCTATTTTTAACAATTGTAATTCCATTAAAATGTTATTTTTCCTTTTTGTATAGCCCTGAATCTTGCCAAGTAAAGCAATTCTTCAGTAGCTCACACCTGCTTGCATCACATGTACAAGTGCATTGCTTCTGCTTGCTAATCATTATTTTAACGCAGTGTTTCTCAATCTTAGCAAGATGTGTGGATAGCCCAATTGGGTTGATTTTATTTTATTTTTTTCTGAATGGTCCTTACCATGACTGAAAACATGGAATGTGTTGGGTCCATCGCGGCAAAGAGACCAGGAGACAGTGACTTAGTTCAGCTCTTTATTTGTCCCCAGAACGGTTCTGGCTCTGAGGGGAAAACAGCGGCTTTTTATGCCCAAGCTGCGGTGGCCGCGGCCAATCGCACCGCTTTGAATCTCCCGCGATTAGTTTCTGTTAAGCCTGTGTTCCCCAACCATGGTTAAGGAGACAAGCTAAACAGAATGTGCAGCGTTAGTCAGATAGGCACACAGATAAATGAGTGAGATAAGTTTGTATGTTTGTTAACATACAGTAAAAATAACAGATACGCTTGTGCTATCAAAATATAGTTTATTCCATTTAGAGTTTATAGCATAGTCAAAATAACAGTCCATTAGTCATGTATCGTTTCAGTCAGTCCATTCAAGGATATTCAATTAGCAAAGTCCGTGTAGAATATCCAATGTCAGTTCACTTACAATAAATCAGTCCTCTCACTGTTGATAAATCAACAGTCCTTTCCCTCTCCCGTTCCAGTAGGGGAAAAACACAGTCTTCAATCCATCCAGTAATTAGGGATCATAAAGCCAGAGAGAGAGCTGCCGTTGTCTTGTTTCTTTTATGGTACTTTTACAACCACTCCCTTAATTACATTCTTGCAGTTAAAGTTACAGACACTTTAACCAACAAACCATGATAACTTATTTA
>BHEV01026730.1:0-11331 GCA_004319985.1 Emydocephalus ijimae | reverse complement strand
CTCGTCGCCAGTGTCGTGTCCGGAAAAGAAGCCCTGAGGTGGTGTCTTTCATTCAAACTCGTTTATTCAACATCGCGAACCAAACTATTCAAAAACCAAACGCCCGCGGCTTTTATTGCCTTTTGGCGGCTCCGGCCGCGGCCAATGACAGGCATTCAGGTCTCCCGCTCTTGGAACGGTCCAATCGCGGGAGACTCTGAATTGGCCAATCAGCGCAGCCATTCATGGCCGGTCCGAAATCCCCGCGTCCTGACCAATCAGCACGCGGGGATTTCGGGTATGCGCGTTAGGACATAGCAATTCTGAAATTATAGTTATATTGAAATTATATTTAGTTTGAAGGAGTCTATCATAATCACCAACAGTTTTTCTAGAAGCAAAACTTTTGAAAAATTTTTGTCCAGTGCGGTTTGGCATCATATACCCCATCCCAGTGGTGGGATTCAATTTTTTTACTACCAGTTCTGTGGGAGTGGCTTGGTGGGCGTGGCACGGGAAGGATATTGTAAAATCTCCAGTCAGAGGTGATATTTGCCGGTTCTCCAAACTACTCAAAATTTCTCCTATCGGTTCTCCAGAACTGGTCAGAACCTGCTGAATACCACCTCTGTCCCATCCCAAGGAGCTTCCAAAACTAGTAAGAAATCTAAAAGCAATATAAATAAGTACAACAGAACAGTTAAAAAATAACTGATAGAATGTTGAAAAACTAGATTTTTCAGACTCAAATTTCTACTTAGTTCAGCTAGATTAGACAAGTCAAACTCAAGGGCCACAGGCCAGATCTGGCCTGCAATGTGGTTAGGTCTCCCCCCCCCCCGGAAACACTGAGGGGTTGGCCCCATCACCTTAGCCCTGCCCACAGGACTTTATTCATGTAAATCAACCTCTAGGTGGCCTCAATGGGATAGGGATAGGGAAAATAAGGATGTCAATCTCAATGTCATTGAGGGCCACATCAGCATTATGGTTATCCTCAAAGGCAGTTGCATGTAAGACTATGAGGGCAACCATAATGCCAATGCAGCCCTCAATGAAATTGAGTTTGACACCCCTGAGCTTGATCATTATTACCAACATTCTGAATCCCAAGGAAGGATAAATGCAATCTGTTGATATAACCTTGCAGTAAATTTGAACAAATTCATCTGGATATGCTCCTTGTTTGGACTATCTCACAAGACTGATAATATGTCAAGAAATTAGGATATATATTTTGATTGCACATCTAAAAGCTAATTTTGCCTATTCTGAAAATAAGCTCTTTTGAAATATAGGTCATCGTAGGAATCCATCTCAAGTGTTTTTCTGCAAGAAAACAGGTTGTTGACAGCTTGTTGAGATAGAAAATAGCACATTCACTAAAAATATAGGAGTACTACATATCTAAACTTTCGAATGTAAACTAAGGAGCAGAACATTCTTCTGAAAGTATGCAGGTGGGAGCAATGGAAAAAAGATAAGAATTATTCTAGCAAAAAAGTATTGAAAATGTTTCTGTTAAATAAGACAATGTCCTGATGTACTTTAAAAAAAGGCTTTCACTTTTAATGTATGAATCTATCAAGCAAGCAGCAGATAAACGCTGTAAATGTCAAAGGCTTTCTTCATTAGAGGTATAAGAAACATGATTTTGAACCAATTGAGACCAAATATTAATTGGCATGGACCCAATGACTTGAATAAAACAAAATGTCACAGAACAGGATAATTAAGACAATTGAGACAGATAATCCACAAATCATTTGCTCTCCAATTTTCAATAGTGAGGATTAAGCAAAAATCAGAGCCTTTAGATGGAAAGAGCCTCAAATTTTGTTAATGTCATCTCTTCAGGGTAGGTCGAATCAGGAAACAGACACTGCAAGTGTTACTGGAACTTTTATCTATTATAACAGATATGTGAAAGCCTGTCTGAGTTTCCCATTGTCTCCTGTTATGCTAAAGAGTATTAAGGGAGAGTTTAAGGTGTAGCTATCTTGAGTTTCCTTCTCATCCCTTCTTCTTTACCAGGCCTAAACAGACATTTACATTCCCTTTTATTATCTCTTAGCAGTACTGACTAGTGGTTCTTGCATTCTTTCATTTACTTTTTCTTTCCACTATCGTGTTTCTCATATAATAAGTCCAGGTCTTTTTTTTTTTTTTTGAGACCTGAAAAAATGGCTAGGCCGTCTTTTCGGGGGTGACTTAATTCCCCCCCTTGCATCTTTGGGTGGGCGGGTGGCGATGGCTTGGATGTTGACCTCGGCGTTAGTGGGGCACTTTGTATCGGGGTCAACACAGGCAACACCATATCCGGGTATGCAACGAAAGTACTTCCTAACGGCAAGCCCCCCCCACCATTCCCCCCATTTCGCATGTTTTAATATTGGCCTTAATTTGGGGGGAGGGGCTTAATTTCATTTCATGCCTATAAAACATGCTGGGACTTCCTATTGGGGGAGGCCATATTGTTGGAGAAACACGGTACAATTATCTAGAAGTAATTTTTGTTTGCCATGGCAGAAAATGTTTATGCTGGAGTGAGGTATAAAACTCAAAATAAGGTTAACTAAAAATCAGCAAATAAAACACAAATGTATTCCTATCTAAACCTGGAAAAATGGCAACACTTTCAACTGCTATTCTCTAGGACATCTCTTCCTCAGTACTGGTTAATTCATATGATAATTCTTGGAATGCTTTGGGTGTCCTGTTGGGTTAAATAAAATGGTTGCCCTAATTCTGCCGCTCTTCCATAGCACTTTGTTCTCCTACTCTAGATTCCATATTTTTAGAGTTTCTAGAGATGGAGTTCTGAAGAGGAGAACACAGTGATCTTGGCAATAACTTTTTGGTCCTAAGCTCTCTTTCTAAGTTCTCCAGATATATTACTTTCCTTTGTATCCCTTTGGAAGAATCACCATTGTAAGATGTGAAAGGAGCAGCAAACAGGGAGTGCTAAAATTAAAAGCAAGCAAACCAATATGCAGAATGTTTTATCCCGTTAATGTGACAAAAGATTCAAAATTTGTTTTTGCTTAGCGAGGGAACATAGTGATTTTATCTTAATTTCTCAGGCTTGGCTGAAGGGAAGACTGCCAAAGAGAACAGGGAGGAAGTTGTGTCAGGATTTTTCTAACCTTTTCTCCATCTCATCACACCTGCATACCCTCCCTGCACACTCCAAACCTCTGGTTCCTTTCTTTAGTGGGAGATATAAGACCTCTTGAAGAATAGCAAGCAAAATAGGCATTTATCAGCTGTTTGAGATTGAAAAGAAGGGCACCTTTTCCACAGCATTGATTCATACATTTCATAATGTCTGGAATGCTGTGGATTTCCTTTAAGGTAAATCAAATAGTTGTCATGGTTTTCAAATTCTTCCATAATGCTACGGTTTCCTCCCCCCAAATTTATGGGGAAGTTATGAGACTGGGGAGCAATATGGACTTGGCAATAATTCTGGCATAAGATGTTTCCGAGGTCTCCAGATCTTTTCCCCTTGTCTCTTCCATCTCTCCTAAGAATCACTTGTATAGGATGTGATAGGAGCAACATACAAAATACTAAAATTAAAAGCAAGCAAACAAATAAACATGGAAATTGACTTTATCAGATTAATGCAACAAGGAAACAGTTTTGTTTTCACTTAACAAGGGAACATTTAAACAGTGACTTTATCTCAATTTGTCAGGCCTTACTAAAGGGAATGAAAACAGAGCTCTCAACAGCTTCATGTGGCTAAAGGCCAGCAGAATGCCTGAACGCTGAAGTATTACCACCCTAATAAAATGGAATTTGTTTTAATTGATTTTCCATCTGCAAAATAATAAAAGTCAACATGCCAAGAAATGCAGAACACTCATGGAAAGCCCAGAGCTTATACAATGGAGGCTGATTAATATCTCTGGGTTCCATTTTATGTTCCTTTCAGAGTGAAACAAAGGAAGTTACTTGGATCCTCTGCCCTTCATTAAAAAAAAAAAAACACACCCCTGTGCTACAGTAGTTGGGCTGGTCTTAAAAGCTAGGCTTCCCACAATTATAGTGCCAAATATACACATTTTTTTTCCTGGCTGGTATTCAGGAAAGCGCAGCTATGGCTGCAGAATGGAAACTTGACAGACCTTGCCTGGATTCATAGAAGCATAGACAAACACTGTTTGATGCTTAACATTGGTTGACCCTACTCAGACTACATCCCTTTGATACCCTAAAGGGATAAGGTTGTAAAACTTTGTGTACTATTTTCAACTAAAATCCTTAACAGGTTAGTGGGAAACACAGTTTAACTTTTATCAAAAAGTTAACAAGTTTTATTCTCAGATTTAGCAATACCCCATGAAATTTGTAGCACCCAAGGACAACTAATGAAATGAAGAGATAGACTTAACAATGACATGGCTCGGAATTGAATTTGCTGAGCAGGCAAAATGAATCAAGACAATCATCATCACAAACCAGCCTGAAGCTTTAAAATAATCTGAGACAAAGCTGATGCTATGAAGCAGTGGAAAAGGCACTGTTCAAAAGACTTGACAGCTTTCCTAAAATACTTGACAAAGCAATGGTGGGATTTAAATTTTTTTTACTACCCGTTCTGTGGGTGTGGCTTGGTGGGCAGGAAGGATTCTGTTAAATCTCCTTTCCTACCCCATTCCAGGAGAAGGATACTGCAAAATCTCCATTCTATCCCCACCCCACTAACCTGATTTCCAGCTCCGTTCTCCTGTGCAGGGCAACGAAAAAAGACCCAGCCAATCAGCTGGGACTCAGAAGGCAGAGAATAGATGGGGCAGGGCCAGTCAGAGGTGATATTCCAAACTACTCAAAATTTCTGCTACTGGTTCTCTAGAACTGGTCAGAACCTGCTGAATATACCACCTGCATTCCATGACATAGCCAGAAGTGTCAATCCCATTGTACGAAAGCTACCCTATAACTTACAAGAGCAGTAGCTTACACAGGGCTCCAAATACAAAAAAATGTACAATGATCCATTTCCCCCCATTCTCTGGCTTTGTGGACTTTGTGTGTCAACAAGCTAAAACAAAGAAATGATTCTAGCTTTGACTTCACATTGTCACGTGCTGTTCCTTCAGGACATAATCCTTGCGAGCCTCCAGTAGCAGTCCACAAAACTAATGTGACTCTTCCAGATTCCTCTCACAGGTCTTCTAGCTCTTCTCACACAGAAACTGAGATCAGAGATCTTCACCAGAAGCCACATCTTCTTCTAAAATGAAGAGCCTGAAGAGAGAAATCCATTGAGGACTGCAAGGCTTTCCTGAACAAAAACATTTGCTATAAGTGTGCTCATCAGCCCCCTCACTGTGCCAAGGACTGTAAGGTCAGTGTAAAATGCACGGAATGTGACAGCACAGAACACAACACAGCTTTATACCCAGGGCCAGCTCCGTGGACTTTACGGTGCAATTACAGTGCCAATGAGCACGGCAGGGAGAAAGAACACACTGCTACAACCACAACAAAAATCAGTTCAAAATGCATAAAAGTCTGCAAAGAGATTGTAGGCAGCAGGTCCAGTTCCAAAATCTGTATAGTCGGACTCTACCCAGCAGGTTAAAGTGACAAAGCCGTTAAGTTTTATGCTATTCCAGATGACCAAAGTAACAGGTCTTTAACCAGCTGAATCTTCTTTGATATCTTTGCAACTAAAGGCCCCAGAACTCCCTATTTCTTAAAAACTTATGTAGAAATTGTGGAGACAACGAGGAAAAGGGCATCTGGTTACCAAGTCGGTAGATGGAAAAACATGCCTGACTTTACCAACTCTTATTGAATGCAACCAGATCCCTGACCATAAATCTGAAATCCCTACACCAGATGCAACAATTCGTCACCTACATTTGAACTGCAGTCATCTGATACCAGAGCTCATGCAGGAATAGGAAGCACGCATAGGAAGCAGGAAATGGTTGGATTTCTTGCTTTCTAACTAGTCTTTAGATCTTCGGCTCTGTTTTTAAGCACAGCTGAACCTCCCTTAGGACTGAAGGTTCTATTATTCAGTGCAGACTCACGGCAAGCAAACTTTATGTGACAGACTCAGGTGGCAGATTGCAGATAGATAGATCTCTAAGTGAATTTGTAATTCTGTGAGCAACTCAACTGCCTGCTTTGCCTGCTTTTGGGTAAAAGATGCTTTTTTTAAATAAAAAATTCATATTTACATACATGGCTGTGAGTTAATTTTGTGAGTTTGCTTGCAAGCAAATTTTATGTGACAGACTCAGGTGGCAGATTGCAGATAGATAGATCTCTAAGTGAATTTGTAATTCTGTGAGCAACTCAATCTGCCTGCCTGCTTTGCTTGCTTTTGGGTACCTACCAATTGTCCCTTATTTCCCTGACCGTGCAGTTCATTTTGCTCTTCCAAAATTAGAAAATCATTCAGTGGAAGTGCCATATTCAAGAACACTTGTATTTAAGTCCAGTACCTGAAAAATTGCACCAAATATGTAGACAAAGAAAGTCTGACTGATGAGCGTCAATATTGAGTAAGTTTATTTTCTTCTGTTCTAATACTATTGTAATTGAGAGGTCCTTAATCAGTTTCAAAGAAGCTAGATTTTCAGCCAGATGTAGTTTCAAAATCATTTCCATTTGATCTGTTATAGTTGGCATGGACATAATGGATGGCTGAGAATAAAATTTAATATTAGATAAAATGTGATAGGGAATAATGTTTTCTACCTCATAGCACTTTGGCTGACAAAAAACAATCATAGAGCTTTTCAAACTGCTACTCTTAGCTTTTTTGAACTTTATCACCCTTGAGATCTATAGTCATTGTCAGAATTCTTCAGGTAGTTGCTTGAATGAGGAAGTGAAGTCCATATATCTAAAGGCTATAAAGTTTGGAGTAAGTATGTTTATGCTTTTTTAAAAAATAGTGAAAGAGAAAATTGTTATGAACTAATAAAGGCGCTTAAATAAAGTTTTAACAAACCTTAAGAAAAGCAGGGTTCTAATCCTGCACTTCTGATTGGCCGACAATAGCGATATCGGATTGGTCAGTTCTGGGGAATCTGATTGGCTGTTAACGAGCCACTTTCATTGGTTCAAGGGTTTAACACTTCCATGTTTCTCATTGGCTAATAGGTCAGCAGCCTACCCTATAAAAGGGCTGCTGCTGCCCTAGGGTTTTGCTCTGTTCAGAATGATTAATAAAGAGTTGAAGTTCACTGTTCACTGCCTCGTCTCCGTTCCTTGCACCCATGCGCAGAACTTAACACTGGCGATGAAGGTGGGATGCGGAGACATCAGAGCTGACTGAACATTACAGAGCACCAAACAGAGCACGTGACTGAAGGCACATCGACAACGGAAACCATGTCCGGCGGCACCATACCACCCGCTCCATTTGACCCGGCACAAGAAGACTGGGACTTGTACATAGACCGGTTCCAGATGTTTCTGGAGACCAACAACTTGAAGGATGCCACTACGGGGAAAAAGCGAGCAGTGTTCCTGACTCATTGCGGGCCTGCCATTTTTAAGATGACCAAGGCACTAGCAAAACTGGCTGAGGTGAAAACCATGGACTGAGACATCCTCGCGCCCCTTCTACGGGCCCACTATGCACCCGCCATACCAACGCTTGTCTGAAGACATGAATTTTACCAGAGGGACCAGTGGAAAGGAGAAAGCGTTGCAGATTTCATCGCANAATAGTTCTGGGATTAGATGACCAGACAATACAGAGCAAGATCATGGCCAAAGGGGACATCAACCTTGCTGATGTCATCAAGGACGCTACTGCAGCAGAAGCAACCAGGAAGTCGGCCGCCCAAATGCGCTGCACCAACGCACCGCTCCGTCAACTCGCCAGGGATACCTCACCTCGCCTAGAGAGGCACACAACAGCGACCCACCATGAGGACCTCGAATCGCCATCAGAAAGTGATGAGGAGGAGGTCAACTGGCTCCGGTCTGACCGTGACCAACGCCACCAGTGGAATCAAAGACTACCGCACCAATGTGCGGGTTGTGGGGCAAACCACCCGCAATCAGACTGCAAATTCCTCGACGCGCTCCGCCATTTCTATGGGAAAAGAGGCCACATCGGGAAGTTCTGTAGAAGCAAGCAAGNGGTCATGCCTCATCGCTAGATGCAAAAAAGATCCGAGTGAAGGTCGCCATCGAAAACCAGCCTTGCATGATGGAAGTCGATTCAGGATCGTCCCTCTCGATGGTTTCCTGGAAGACCCTTAAACAATTAATCCCTGCCGTCTGGCATCAAGACATCAGAGCCCAAAGAATCATACTCAAAGATTATCAGGGGAACCGAATTCCGGTCGTTGGATCCAGCCAAGTCCAAGTATCATTCAAAAATCGTACTGCATCATTACCACTGACCGTCATCGACCATGACTGGCCTAGCTTGTTAGGCCTTCAATGGTTCACCCCACTCAGGATAGAAGTAGCCGGCATTCACCAAACCAGAAGTGACGACTGGGAGGAGGCCATCGTCCAGGAATTCCAGGACGTCTTTGCAGACAAACTAGGCGAGTACAAGGGGACTCCGATATCATTTAACCTTAACCCTGAAGTAGCCCCCATCTGCCTTAAGCCTCGTCGGGTACCTTTTGCCCTTAAACAAAAGATTGACGAGCAGCTTGATAAATTAATAGCCCAGGGTGTTTTAGAACCAACTGACCACGCTCGTTGGGAAACCCCAATCGTAACACCCATCAAACCGGATGGATCGTGAAGGATTTGTGGGGACTACCGGGCCACCCTTAATCATGCCCTTCAACAGAACGCTTACCCGGTGCCGGTGGTACAACACCTTCTTCATTCCCTGGGGGGGCGGAAAAGTCTTCGCTAAATTGGATTTAGCACAGGTGTACCAACAACTGCCTGTAGATAAAAAAACCGCAGAGGCACAGACGATCGTTACACACCGAGGCACCTTTAAATGCAACCGATTCCAATTCGGAGTGAGCGTAGTCCCAGGGATTTTTCAAAGTCTGATGGAGAGACTCTTGCAAGGGATCAAGGGGGTCGTGTCATACTTTGATGATGTTTTAATTGCGGCCCCGAATAGAGAAGTACTAGAAAAGTAACTTAAAATGGTTCTCCAGAAATTTAAAGACTCTGGCCTTGAGGTTAAAAAAAATAAATGTCAACTGTGTACTGATAAAGTAGAGTTCCTGGGGTACCTAATCGATAAACAAGGCATTCACCCCACTAATAGCAAACTAAGGGCAATCAAAAATGCCCCAAGACCCAGAAATAGGACTGATCTCGAAGCTTTCCTGGGGCTCATTAACTTTTACAACATCTTCTTGCCCCAAAAAGCGACCATAGCTGAGCCCCTACATAGACTTCTCGACAAAAAAGCAACCTGGGTCTGGGGACACCGCGAGGAGCACGCATTCCGGCAAGTGAAAAACTTACGAACCTCAGATGCTGTTTTAATGCAGTATAACAAACCTCTGCCTTTAACAATTACATGTGACGCGTCACCATTTGGGGCAGGAGCCATTTTGAGTGATGTGTTACCAAATGGTAGTGAGGCCCCTATTGCCTATTTTTCAAGGACCCTATCAAAGGCTGAACGTAACTATAGCCAAATCGACAAAGAGGCTCTTGCTGTTGTATCTGCTGTGAAATGGTTTCATGAATATGTGTATGGACGAGTTTTTACTATTGTTACCGATCACAATGCTAGGGATGATAGCGGGAGACAAGCCAACCCTCGATATATTGTCACCTAGAATGACTCGCTGGTCGGAGTTCTTCGCTGCGTACAACCATAAATTACAACACTGCCCTGGGAAAGCCATTCCCCATGCTGATGCATTGAGTGGTGCCCCACTTCCGGAAACTGTCGACGATCCAGCTCCAACCCTTACAACACTCCAGATTGAAACGCTACATTCACCGCCACTAACAGCCAGAGACATTGCGATCGAAACAAAACGAGATCCTGTCCTGGTGCGAGTTCTTAGCTGGGTCGAACAAGGATGGCCAGCAGAACAAACCCCTGACGACTTCACCCCTTTCAGAAACCGGCAAACAGAACTTTTTTTGCAAAAAGACTGCATCCTATAGGGAGATAGAGTCGTCGTCCCAGAGTGATTGCAACGAGCAGTATTGAAAACATTGCATGACGGTCACCCCGGCATCGTGCGTATGAAAGCGCTCGCACGAAGCTACGCGTGGTGGCCGGGCATCGACAAGCGGATCGAAGCCTGGGTAAAGACTTGTCTAAAGTGCCAAGAAGTCAGCAGTGCCCCACCTAGAGCAACTCCAACAGAGTGGGAAACCCCCCGGGGGCCATGGTGCCGCATCCACGTTGATTTTGCGGGACCTACTAAAGGACATACATTCCTCCTAACAGTGGATGCCTATTCCAATTGGCTCGAGATCCACGAAATGAAGAATACTACCACCGAGTCCGTCATCCGAAAATTGAATAGGCTATTTGCAACGCATGGGCTGCCAGACGTCCTGGTCTTCGACAACGGACCCCAGTTCACTGCCCTGGCATTTGAACAATACTTAGCAGACCGGGGTATCCGCCATGCGCTAACTTTGCCAGCGCACCCTGCAGCTAACGGCAGGGCCGAGCGCATGGTACAATTTGTTAAAAAAAACTCTCCACAAAATGGACTATGGGAACATTGACGACAAACTAAACAGAATACTCCTACTCCAACACATCACTCCCCATAGCGTCACCAACAAGACTCCAGCTGAACTGTTGATGGGACGCAAGCTCCGTTCCCACCTCGACCGGCTCCACCCGTCCTACGAGCCAGAGAAACCCTGTGGATCTAGCGGAAAATGCCGCGAGTTCAAGGTAGGCGACTTAGTTTTCACTAAAAACCTCTCTGGCGAACCATTATGGGTCGAAGCAACTGTAATTCAAACCACCGGGCCCAGATCGTACCGTGTGCAAACCTGGGACGGAAAAATATGGAAACGCCATATAGATCAGCTTCGCTCAAGGCTACAACCCAGTTTCCGTGACTCCTGTGACTCCCAAACTGAGGGGGGAGGTGATGTCGAAGAAACCGATTTCGAGATTGTGGAAAGCAGAAGCGAAGGAAGTCAGCAATTGGGCGCAATACATGAAGAAGAATCAGGGAGGGGATTGGCCTCGCCACAGAGGAATACCTCAACGGAGGCAAGCCCGCAAAGATCGGAGGACAACAATGATAGAATTAGCGGCACTGAGTCATCCAGTGAGGATGCGGAACCGCCTGTACCAGATATGTCCAAAAATGTCCCGCCGAAACCAGACTACAGACAGGAACCGGTGGGACAGCGCAAATCTAATAGACAGTTAAAACAACCTACATATCTTAGGGA
>BHEV01026719.1:0-18225 GCA_004319985.1 Emydocephalus ijimae | reverse complement strand
CCCTCTGAGCTATACATGAAGCGAACTGACCCCCACCATGAAGATGCAGCACGACCACGAACTCGAAGCCAAACAGCAAGAACACAGCCCACCAGCTCAAATCCCCCAGCAACTAAGACTCACCTGAGCACAACCAAACCCCCACCCGAACAGAACACGCCTCCAGCCAATCAGAACACAGCCAAACCCCCAACCAATGAGAACACACGCCCACCCAATCAGAACACAGCCAAGTCCCCACCCAATCAAGTCACACCCCCACTAGCAGTTAAAAGGAAGAAGCAGCTGCAAGCTCACATCACTCTGAGAAGCCCAGAGCTGAAGACCAAGCCTGAAGATGATGAAGGAGACTTCATCGAAACGTTGCCTAGATACTTCCAATCTTACGCGGGAGAAAACCCGAATAACCAAAGATCCATACACACACACACACACACACACACACACACACATATATATATATGTATGTATGTATGTATATATGTATATGTATATGTATATGTATATGTATATGTATATGTATATGTATATGTATATGTATATGTATATGTATATGTATATGTATATGTATATGTATATGTTTTCTTAAATTTTTGCGCGTACTTACATGTATGGTATTGAGCTTTGTTTGGGTATTTTCCCATGTCATTATAGTTGTGCTTTTAAAGTTGTAGCAACGTTTCGGCAGAATCTCATCTGCCATCATCAGGCTTCTGTATAGTGTTCATCTGACTCACCGACTCAGACTCACTGGCTCACAGCTCAACAAAGCTATAGATAGATAGATAGATAGATAGATAGATAGATGGATGGATGGATGGATGGATGGATGGATGGATGGATGGAGGGAGGGAGGGAGAGGGAAAGGGAGAGGGAGAGGGAGAGGGAGAGGGAGATAGAGATGATGGAGATAGATAATAGATTAGAGATGAAAGACAAATGATAGAGATGATAGAGTGATAATATATTATAGACAGCTAGATGAAAGAGTTAGGTGGATAGATTGATTGATGAAGAATATATACAGTATAGTAGATTATAGATATAACAATAACGACAATTATCATAAATGTGAAAAACCATGTTAATCATTTTTTTTAGTGATGTTGTAACTTTGAATGGTCACTAAACAAATGGTTATAAATCAAGGGCTACCTGGATAAGTCTCTAAGACTTTTAAGAGTTAAAAGAGTTGAACTGGCTAGCAGACCCCCTGAAAGATTTGATCTTATCTGCCAATTATGTATTTATTACTATGTTGTTGTTTATGGGGTTTTTAATTGTGATTAGTGATCCAAGCCATGATTCTGAGATGAAAAGGAATGGAAAGTAAAATAAATACATTGAATGATTGATTGATGAATTGATTAACACTCTTGGACCAGTTCAAACAACTGTACAATTTCCAATAGCCAGGAGTAAAAAAAAAAAGGATCATATTACACAGAACGGTGAAAGCTATCTACAGAATAAATAAAAGAGAATAAAACCAAAAACAAATAATCAGCTTGTTTGGGGTAAAGGGCATCCCAACTCTGTTTATTGAGATGTTACGGTGAATATGACAGACAGCAAAACAATATTTTCTGTGGATGTGTTCATGAAGACAGAGTCAAATTACTCAGGGGAAGGAGAAGGATAGAGAAGCATCTGTGGCACAGTGGTTAGAGTGCAATATTGCAAGCTACTTCTGCTGCAGCCAGCTGCCTACAATTTGGCAGTTCAAATCCCACCAGGCTCAAGGTTGACTTAGCCTTCCATCCTTCCAAGGTGGGTAAAATGAGGACCCAAATTGTTGGGGACAATAGGCTGACTCTTAGAGAGGGCTGTAAAGCACTATAAAACGGTACATAGATCTAAGTGCTGTTGCTATACTGCAAAATCTCCATTCCCTCCTCACCCCACCAACCTGATTTCCAGCTCCATTCTCCGTTCTTTCTGCCTGAGCAAAATGCCTCCAAGATCCCTTCCAACTGTGTAATTCTGTTCTGACCATTGAAAGAAAACAGTCCTGATTTCTCTTTCAAGGGAAAAAGAAAATCACCAAATGATCAAATGATCTTAGTTTGGATATATGATGTGAAGAACCCGTCCTCTGGAGAAGCTCTGAGACTGGGGAAAGTGGAAGAAAATAGAAGAAGACAGCCATCAGCAGAAAAGTGTATGGACAGTCTCTGCAAAGAAGAGATTGGACACCCATTTTGTCGGAGATGGTGTAGCGTTTCCTGCCTGAGAAGGGGGTTGGACTAGAAGACCTTCCAACTGTGTCATTTTGTACTTCTATAATTTTGTAATGCTGTAGGGGATGTGATGGTTCAGCGGCGAAGACGCTGAGCTTGTCGATCAGAAAGGTTGGCAGTTTGAATCCCTAGCGCCATGTCATGGAGTGAGCTCCTGTTCCTTGTCCCAGCTTCTGCCAACCTAGCAGTTTGAAAGTATGTAAAGAAAAATGCAAGTAGAAAAACAGGGACCACTTTGGTGGGAAGGTAACATCGTTTCCATGCCCTTCGGTGTTTGTTCATGCCAACCACATGACCATGGAGACATCTTGGGACAGTGCTGGCTCTTTGGCTTTGTAACAGAGATGAGCACCACCCGCTAGAGCTGGAAACGACTAGAAACGAGGGGAACTGTGATGACCCAGAGTGTAACACAAACGTAACAAAATCCAAAACGTAAATAAATGTCCTTTAATGCCTCCAACTCGGCTCCACTGTTCAATAATACTCAGTTGGAGATAAAATGTACTCAAAAATAGTCTTCAAAAGAAAGCAATACAGTCCGAACTTAATGAGCAGATAGAGGTGAAAAAAAAAAAACCTAAACAAACTACAATGATGAAATTTCCACAATGGACCAGGATAAGTAATTACCAAATTGAAGGAGATAACACGGCAGTCTGTTGGAAGGACGCCAACCGAGATAAGTTCAGCCCAAAATAACACACGTTTTGCTTCTGGCAACGCTGTGTTTTAACATCTCTCTTATAAACTCGTCTCCCCAGCTGCAACCAATGAGGGGGATCATGGCCACTTCCTCTCTTGTAAGCCAAGTTGTTCCCTTCTCCGTTCCTCCCTGTGTGTCCTAGGATGAAGAGGTGGTGGGCCTGTTTCTTCCTCTGACTACCCAGCCAGCCTCTGCCTTTCCCCAGCCTCCTCCACAACCTCTGGAGCCACACCTCTGCTCCCTGTCAGTTGTTCCTCCTCTCCCTTAGAGTCTGACTCTAACAAGAGCATGACAGGAACCTTTACCTTTAATGTTGTTATTTCATAATGCTGTTGTTCTGTTCTGTTGCAGTGGTGATGGAGGTACCTTTAGAAACCCCAAAACATCCTATCATATCATGAGAAGGGGACAGTCCATCATGGAGCAAAATTAATGCGATTGCGAGGCACCAACCCCACTTAAAAGCACAATAATCCATCGAATCCTCAAGTACAGGTCACTCTCAACGTACCACCGCAGCGGAGCCCAATATTTCTGTTGCTAAGTGAGACATTTGTGAACTGGGGGGGGGTGCCCCATTTTATGACTTTCCTCATTGCATTTGTTCAGCGATTTGCTGCTGTTGTTAAATGAGTCTCATGGTTGCTAAATGAATCTGGCTTTCTCCATTGACTTTGTTTGTCAGAAGGTCACAAAAGGGGATCACAGGACACTGCAACTGTCATAAATGCGAGTCAGTTGTCAAGCATCCCAATGTAAATCATTTGGCCACAGGGATGCTGCCAAGGTCATAAAGTGTAAAAAACGATCAGTAAGTTACTTTTTTCAGCGCTGCTTTTCCTTCAATCAGTCCCTAAACCAACCCTTGTAAGTTGAGAACTACTTGTAAATGATTTGAAGAATGAAAGAATGAATGAACAAATGAATGAAGAATGAATGAATGAACAAATTAATGAACAAATGAATGAATGGATGAAGGAATGATGGATGAATGAAGGAATAAAGGGAAGATGAATGAATGATGGATGAATGAATGAATGAACAAATGAATAAAGGAATAAAGAATGAATGAAAAATGAATGATGGGAAGATGAATGAATGATGGATGAATGAATGAATGAACAAATGAACAAAGGAATGAAGAATGAATGAAAAATGAATGAATGAATGATGAATGAATGAATGAATGAATGAATGAAGAATGAATGATGGATGAATGAAGGAAAGATGAATGAATGATGGATGAATGAATGAATGAACAAATGAATGAAGAATGAATGAATGGATGAATGAAGGAAGGAAGGAAAGATGAATGAATGATGGATGAATGAATGAATGAATGAACAAATGAATAAAGGAATGAAGAATGAATGAAAGAATGTGTTGTGTATACAATAAATGCAATAAAGGTCCAAGCTTGGGGTTAGGTGCAGGGTTCTGGCCCTGCACTTCTGATTGGTTATCAGGCAGCTGGACCAGGATTGGTCAGCTATAACAAACCTGATTGGTCTTTAACTAAGGGTTTTCATTGGTTATTAGAAATAGTGTTCCTAGTTGATTATTGGTCAAATCATGCATAAGGTGCCTATATAAGGCAAAGAGAACCGTTATGGCTTGCTTGCACGATGTAAATAAAGAGTTGAAGTTCACTGTTCCAAGCTGTCTCCAATTATTATGACTCATGCGCAGTACTTAACAGAATGAATGAATGAAAAATGAATGAACGGATGAATGAATGATGAATGAATAAATGAATGAAGGATGAAGGATGAATGATGGATGAATGAAGGAAAGATGAATGAATGGATGGATGAATGAATGAATGAATGAATGAATGAATGAAGGATGAAGGATGGATGAATGAAGGAAGGAAGGAAAGATGAAGGAATGATGGATGAATTAATGAATGAATGAACAAATGAATGAATGAATGAATGAAGAATGAATAAACGAATGAAGAACAAATGAACAAATGAACAAATGAAGAATGAATGAAGAATGAATGAATGAATGAATGAATGAATGAATGAATGAATGAAGAATGAATGAATGAATGAATCGAGCTGGCAGGGGAATTCTGAGAGTTGAAAACCACAGAATTTTTAAATTGCTCAGGCTGAGAAATCCTGGGTTATAGGATGTAATTTTCAGAAGTGAGATAGTGGCCTCCAGACCTTTTGTGGGAGAGGATTCCTTAAATGCAAAGTCTCTTTGAAGCTTTGAAATTCTCTTTTTATTCTGGGACACTTGCCCGAGAGACCAAGAATAATAGAATAATAGTCTCTCTCATCTGCAGACTACTTCTGTTTCGAGATACTCCTGTTTTTCTTCTCTGTTCCCACGCATGGATTTTGCTGGGTTTCCCCCCCCCCCCGATGTCATTTATCACTGGATGGTGCATATTATGTTTGGCAGAAATTTGCTGGCTTGGCAACTGGCGTCTCCAGGTGGAGCAAACGTATCAGCCTAGGACACTGGAGGATGTTGGCATAATGACTCACAAATGGGTGTTTAATTCACAGATTCAAATCCATGTTTGCTGGGATCCTCCTTTTGCCATTCAAAAGCTGCAGTCAGGGGGAGGTTGCCAGAGGATACGTGGAGAGATGCACACGGGTGGGTGGGGGCTTGTGCCATTTTATTCACTGCTTTTAATGAGTAGACCAAAGAGGAGAAAACAGAAAGAAGGGAAAATAGAAGCGATGGAGCCCAAAGAAAACCAAAATAGGGAAGGAGGGAGGGAGAAAAAGGGGGGAATATCTATCTGTCTGTCTATTTATCTATCTATCTCTATCTTCCATCCATCCATCCATATCTATCTCTATCTAGCTATCTATATCTATCTTGCTTCTTTTATTTTTTATTTTTTTTATATGTATCCATGTATTCATAACTATATTTTTACTTATACCCATTATCTTGTAAGCAACTAACAAATAAAAAAATAAGAATAAGAATATCTATCTGTCTGTCTGTCTGTCTGTCTGTCTGTCTCTCTCTCTCTCTCTCTCTCTATCTTCCATCCTTCTGTCCATCTGTCCATCCATCCATCTCTGTCTGTCTGTCTGCCAGCCAGCCTACCTACCTATCTACTTACCTATCTCTATCTATCTATCTATCTATCTATCTATCTATCTATCTATCTATCTATCTATCTATCATCTCTATCTTCCATCCATCCATCCATCCGTCCATCCATCCATTCATTCATCCATCCATCCATCCATCCATCCATCCATCTCTGCCTGCCTGCCTGCTTACCTACCTATCTACTTACCTATCTCTATCTATCTATCTATCTATCTATCTATCTATCTATCTATCTATCTATCTATCTATCTATCTCTTCCATCCATCCATCCATCCCTCCATCCATCCATCTCTGTCTGTCTGTCTGCCTGCCTGCCTGCCTACCTACCTACCTACCTACCTACCTATCTATCTATCTATCTATCTATCTCTTGTGTATAATCTTTCTTTACCTATAGTATCCATCCATCCACCCACCCACCCATCCATCCATCCATCCATCCATCCATCCATCCATCTATCTATCTATCTATCTATCTATCTATCTATCTATCTATCTATCTATCTATCTATCTATCTATCTCTATAGATTTGAATCTATGAAATGTCACCCTATATCTCCCCTCCCTCTGATTGGGCTTCCTATATTTTATTTTCTCAAGAAAATAGAAAGAAAGGCTTAAAATATACCTGGGAGTGGAGGGGAAGAGAGGGGGATGGGTCGCGATTACATAAACCTTTAAAAAAAAGAGAGGAAAGAAAAGGGGAAACCGTTGCTAACGAATTTTCTCTACGTCTCTTGATCTCCGGCTGCCGGTGCTGTTCTCTGTTACGGCATGTGCCATTCCTCTGAAGTGAAAACAGCTTTTCCCACGGTGGGGAACATGAAAACCACACGGCCACACGAAGGAGGCAACAGATGGGGACTTAATAACCATAGAAACGTATTCCTCATTACCTCCAGTTCACCCTTTCTTCCCCTTCTCTGGTTGCCTTCTAAATTTCACCTACAAATGGAAATCTTGAAAGATTGTTTCAAGGAGGTCGACGTTTCGGTTGCTAAGTGGGACCGTTGCAAACTGAGCTTTGCCCCAGTTTACGCTTTTTCCTGCTATCATTGTTAAGTGAATCGCTGCAGTCGTTAGACGAGGGACAGGGTCGTTAAGCGAACCTGGTTCTCCCTGTTGGACTTTGCTTGTCGGAAGGGAGATGACATGATGCTGCGACCGTCATTAATATGAGTCAGTTGCCAAGCATCTGAATTTTGACCACATGACCACAGGGATGTGGCAATAGTCATAAGTGTGAACCACAGTCCTAAGTCACTTTCTTCTGGTGTCGTTGTGACTTCGAATGGTCCCTAAATGAACTATTGTAAGTGGAGGACGACCTGTATCCTTTGACTTGTTCTTCTTCGGTCTCATGTTTCAATCAGTGTTCGGGTCCTCGACATATGACCACAATGGGGATCAGAATTTCTGTTGCAAAGCAAAGTGGTTGTTAAGTGAGGTGAGCCCCATCTTGTGACCCTTCCTTAAGCAAATCCCCACAATAGTTAAGCGAATCACACAGTTGTTAAGTGAATCCGGCTTCCTTTCTTCTGCTTGTCAGAAAATTGCAAATGGCGGTCGCAATTGCCTCAGGATGCTTCAACTGTCATTTCTTTATTTATCCATATAAAATGTATTGGCTACCCATCGAACTCAGGGCGGTTTATATTTACATCTTAGTTCAAACAAAAAAACCCAGTTATAATCAAATCATAAATACTTGCCAGTTGTCAATCACCCACATTTTAATCATGTGACTGTGGGGATTCTGGAACTGACATAACTGTGAGAATTGGACCTTGGTCCCCTTTTTCAATAGCTTTGAACGGTCACTAAATGTGTTCTGACCAAGACTTCCTGAGAGAGTAATAATCACACGCTGTTCTCAAAAACCTTTTGTTTTATTCCAACGGCTGTGAATTCTATGCACTCACAGCCCCATAATGAGAACACAGTTGTTCTTAATATGATCACAGAGGTCATTTATGTAGAGTATGAAAAGAATTGGTCCTTAAACACTGCCTTGGGGGACACCACTGTTGACAGGTACAGAATTTGATAGGACACTCCCAATTTTGACCATTTGTTGTCTGTTTGACAGGAATGCTTCTATTCAGTTATGTAGGTGTCCAGAGATACCATAAGATTTTAGTTTTAGGAGTAGTTTGTCGTGTACCACTGAATCAAAGACTTTACAGAAGTCTATGTAGATTGCGTCTATTGCTTTGCCCTGATCGAGTTGTAGTCCATAAGTTTTTGCAGTGTAAGAGTTGCAGATTACAGAATAGTTTTTTTCTGAAACCAAATTGTTTATTAGAAAGTAGGTTGTTTGTCTCTAAGTGGAGGATGATGGATTGGTTAATAATTGATTCCATGACTTTACAGGTGACGCAGCATAAGGAGATTGGTCTGTAATTTTCAACTAGGTTGGGGTCTCCCTTTTTGAAGATGGGGATGACCGTGGCTTGTGACCATAGGTTTGGCAAGGAGCTGGTCCCGAAAGATTTTTCAAAGATTATGCTTAGAGGTTTGGCTATGGCAGTGGATAGCTTTTTTAAGAAGTAGGCACATATGCCATCCAGTCCAATAGATAAGGATGGTTTTAGATTGCGCAGTGCTTTTTCAACATTGTCTTCTGTAAAATCGATATGTATTAGATCATTGTAGTTGTCTGTGGTTAGTCTAGGAAGTACTGGGCTTGATCCATTGCTGTTTACAAATACTGAGCCAAAGAATTTGTTAAAGAGGTTGGCTTTGATGGTGTCGTCATTGCAGTCTTTGCCATTAGGTCCTTTCATGGGTGGGATGGACCTTGAGTCTTTTAGTTTGTTGTTTACAAAATTGTAGAAAGCGCGGGTAGAATTTGTGAGTAGAAGGTTTTCCTCTTGTTTAATGTGATAATTCGTGCATTCAGGTTTTATCTCGTGGCATAGATTTTTGTATTGGCTTTTGAAGTTGACAACGTGACCAGATTTGTTTTTTCACCAAAGTGATCTCTTTTGGGATTGAAGCTTCCTTATTGTTATGGGTAATCTACTTTTCCTGTTTTTGGGAGTTGTTATTGGTACATATAGTTTGATTACTCTTTTGACTTCAAGTAAAAATATGTTGTAATGGTTTTCAACAGTATTGCATCCAGTAAACAGAAATTGCCAATCAAGGGAAGAGAGATCGTTGATTATAAGATCATAGTTGCCTTTTTTGAAATTATAATTGGGGATTTTGTCGTTGTGTTGATTTTTGTGTGGACGTATGTTGAGATAAAAGTCAATCATGTTGTGGTCACTGTTGGAAAAGGGTTCTTTTAATTTGTATTCTGTAAATTGAATTCAAACTATTGCAGAAGATGAGATCGAGGCAGTTGTTAAGCCTAGTATTGTTGGTTACTAGTTGTTCCAGTCCCAGATTTGTTACAGCATTGTAGAAGGTTGCATGTATGGGTTCAGTTGTACATTCATTTAGGATCCAGCTAGTATGGGGTAGATTGAAGTCTGGAAGACAGGAAAGAAGGAGCTTGTGTGTTTTCTGGAAGAAGCTGCTGAAAACAATGTTTTGAAGGACTCAAGCTTCTCAGCCATGAAGGACCTTAAGAGGTTAAAAACAATACTTTGAATTTCACTCAGAAATCTACTTGAAACACTATGCATTTTGCCAATCACCAGGAGACTGGGAGTTCTAGTCCCGTTTTAGGCATGAAAATCAGCTGGGCGACTTTGGGCCAATCACCAGGAGACTGGGAGTTCTAGTCCTTCCTTAGGCATGAAAGCCAGCTGGGCGACTTTGGGCCAATCACCAGGAGACTGGGAGTTCTAGTCCTGCGTTAGGCATAAAAACCAGCTCGGTGACTTGGGGCCAATCACCAGGAGACTGGGATATCTAGTCCTTCCTTAGGCATGAAAACCAGCTGGGCGACTTTGGGCCAATCACCAGGAGACTGGCGGCCCTTAGATATTGGAAGACCCCTATTATGTCTCCTTCCTCCTTGCCCAAAAGTTTACTTTTTCATTCTGCTCTGCCATCCTGGTTTGTGGCTTTGCCTCCTCCGTGACCCAGTTTTTCTCTCTCTCTCTCTCTCTCTCGGCGGGTTAAGCTCTCCCCATGGTACGTTGCAAGCTTCTCTGGCATCTTCCAGCCAGACAACGCCGTTTAAGAAAATGTTCCCGACCTTCGGAAACCCTGGTGCTGCCTCCATCTCCTTCTCGGCGGGAGCCGCCTTTTAGCAGCTCAAACCGTATTCCACTAAATTAGAGCCACGTTGATTTAGACAATTACTGGGTCAATCGTGCCTTCAATTCTGGGTTTCACACCGAGATAACAGCCTCTGGGATGGGGTGGGGGGGGCTGAGCAGAGAGAATTGGGGGAAAGGAAAGAAAAAGTGGACAGCTGGAACTGGTGAGCTGCAATCTCCTAGGTTGTGATTTTCCCGAAAAGGGTAAAAATAATAAAAAAAATAAAAACGCGCCTCTGAAGGACAAGTGACAAATTATGTGTTAGGATATTTTGAGAATTTCAGGCAGGGAAGGAAGGGGGGTGGGTGGGTAAATAGGTGATACTCCTTGAACCCTTGGCCCAGCCTCTGAGATAACTTCATCTCACTCCAGTCAGGTGAACCTTCGTTTCCTTCAGGATGCAATTGAGATCAAGGGAGGTACTAATACCATTTTTTAATGTATTTACTTATTTATTTGATTCGTCAATTGCTTACAAGATAATAGGTATAAGTATAAACATGAGTAAGAATACAGGAAACAGGTTTGAATAAATGGGGGCAATAGGACGGGGATGAGGATGCACCTGTGCACACTCCTTACAGACCTCTTAGGAATGGGGTGAGGACCATGAGGTCAAGATTGGATAGTTTGAGGTTAAAGGAGTGGGGGTTAGAGGATGTAACAACAGAGTCAGGTAGTGCGTTCCAGGCACTGACCACTCTGTTGCTGAAGTCGTACTTTCTGCAATCGAGTTTGGAGCGGCTTACCTTGCGTTTGTATCTGTTGTGTGCTCTTGTATTGTTGCGGTTGAAGCTGAAGTAGTCATTGACGGGACTAGGCAGAAGGTTGTAGCAGATAAATTTTGTGTGCTTCGCTTAAGTCCAACCATAGGAGGCGCAGTTCAAGGTTGTTCAAGCCCAAAATTTCAAGTCTGGTGATACAGGGTATTCTGTTGTGAGCAGAGGAGTGGAGTACTCTTCTCATAAAATACTTCTGGGCTCGCTCAATTGTATTAATGTCTGAGCTGTATTCAAGTATACTCCAAGTCATAGTGCAGGGGTGTCAAACTCAAGGCCCGTTTCTGGCTCCTGGGGGTACTTAGATCTGGTCTATAGGGCCGGCATAGAAATATCAAAGGACTGGCCTGTGGTGCCTCTACTGGCCAAAACGGGCCATGGGGAATGGGGTGGCATGCGAATTGCCATTGTTAAGCAACATGCCACATCATGCCACACTGTATGGCTGCGGTGCATAATGACAGAGTTCCCAGTCACAATGGCCGCCCTAACCTGAGGATTACCTATATCACTCTATCTCTATCCGTCTCTAAAAATCAGTGGAGGTAATGAGTTCTAATCCCGTTCAATCATAGAAGCCCACTAATGGACTTTGGGCTGCTCCCTGCCACTCAACTCAAGAGCCAATCAGGTGTAGTCCCTCCTTGGTTAATTTCATTAGCTGATTTTGGACCAGTCCTGTCATGCCCCTGTCAGAATCTGATTTGGAGGGGGAGGCTGAGCAGCTGACAGGGAGTGGGAATGTGGCTCCATTGGCTGGGGAAGAAACTGGGGAAGGGCAAAGTCCGGCTGGGCAGAGCAGGGGTAAGGTAGAGCAAGGCAGAGAGAGTTCAGAGGAAGACCGAGGCCCACACCCTCTTCATCCTAGGGCATGCAGGGAGGAACGGAGAAGGGAGCAATGTGAATTGCATGGCTTATGGGGGAGGAAAGGGCCCTGATTCCCTTCATTAGCTGTAGCTGGGAACACAGTGTTTAAAAAGGGAAGATGTGCACAGCAAAGTTGTTGGAAGCAAATCATGAATTATCTGTTATTGTCCAGGCTTATCTGGGTTCCTGGCATCTTCCCAACTGTGTGTGTTTTGCTGGCCTTTCAAGTCTGAAATTCCTTCTCCTGCCCTGTCCAGTTAATTACTGCAGTGTGGTTTGTGTGGATTTTTAGTTATAGTTTTATGTACTTTGTTTTCGGACTGAATTTCCTCCATTTTGAAGACTGTTTTTGGGAGAGTATTTTCTCCAGCCAAAGGTAACCTGGACATTGGGGGAAAAGTTGGAGGTATTAAATGGATTCTTCTTACTTATGTGACTTATGTGACTGTGTTGCCTTTGTGCCATGCCCCAGATCATCACAAGTCCCACTCTTGCAGCCCAAGAACCAATCAGGAGTAATGGAAAGGGGTTGGACTAGGAGGGGAAAGGTCTGGGTTCTAGTCCTTCCTTAGTCCCAGAAGGTTTATGAGAGGCAGGATTTTCAAAATCTCTCCAAATCACCACCCTGTCCTCCATAAAGAAATTCCATAGTCAAGACAGTGTTCTGGTAAAGGACAGCCCATGAGCCTTTGAAGGGCACTAATCTACAGTGGCCGGCCTCTCTCCACCTTGGCCAGGTGTTGTAAATCATCCCCATCTGGAGAGCTGCAAAGATTAAAATGTAATTATGACAAGGCAGTGACTTGAGTATCAATCCAAGGAGTGGCTTCAGCAAAAGGGCTATCAGAATTCACGTGGTTCTGATGCCGACTGGAATAAGATGAGGGCTCTTTCCTACTATTTATTTATCAATATCTTGCCTTTACTATTTCTTTTTTATAAATTATCCAAGGTGTTGAACCTATCGCCTTCTTCTTCCTGTTTTCGCCACAACCTGTGAGATAGGAAGGGAGGAGAGAGGGGTATTGGTTCAAGGTCACCCAGCCAGATTTCATGCCTAAGGAGGGACTAGAACTCACCATCTCTTGGTGATTGGCCCAAAATCAACCAGCCAGATTTCATGCCTAAGGAGGGACTACAACTCACCGTCTCCTGGTGATTGGCCCAAAGTCACCCAGCTGGCTTTCATGCCTAAGGCAAGACTAAAACTCACCGTCTCCTGGTGATTGGCCCAAAGTCACCCAGCTGGTTTTCATGGCTAAGGCGGGACTAGAACCCACTGTCTCCTGGTGATTGGACCAAAGCCACCCAGTCTGATTTCATGCCTAAGATGGGACTAGAACTCACCATCTCCTGGTGATTGGCCCAAAGTCGCCCAGCCAGATTTCATGCCTAAGGAGGGACTAGAATTCACCATCTCCTGGTGATTGGCCCAAAGTCACCCAGCCAGATTTCATGCCTAAGGAGGGACTAGAATTCACCATCTCCTGGTGATTGGCCCAAAGCCACCCAGCCAGATTTCATGCCTAAGGAAGGACTAGAACTCACCATCTCCTGGTGATTGGCCCAAAGCCACCCAGCCAGATTTCATGCCTAAGGAGGGACTAGAACTCACCATCTCCTGGTGATTGGCCCAAGGTCACCTAGCTGGCTTTCATGCCTAAGGCAAGACTAGAACTCACCGTCTTCTGGTGAAAGGGAATTTGTCCCATATTGCATAGCTAAAAGTTTATGACCCTTTGCAACATCCCCGTCTCCCCGTGATCAAACTTGGAGGCCAAGTCTGTTTCTCCTCCTGATCACCCGATTTCTGCCATGGCTGCCTGAGTTTCTCTCCACGCACCCCAGATGCCGGAGAGCAATTGGAGTGGCCGGAACCCAGGACCTCAGTCAGTGATTTATTGGGAATGTCGTCTGGCTATTAGGGCACCGACAATCCACCCCCATTCAAATCACAAGTCTCTAGCCGCATCTCTCAGAGTTTTTTAAAAAATCATTTATTAAGAGTGAAAATGCCAGCATTACCTGGGTGCAGCTGACTCTGAGACACATCATTCATCTCCAGTCTCCAGATCATCCTCTTCTCTGCACTTTTTCTAGAGTCTCAACATCTTGTTTATAGTGTGGTGACCAAAACTGGATGCAGGACTCTAGGTGTGGCCTTACTAAGGCTTTATAGAGTGGTATTAGTACCTTCCTTGATCTCGATTGTATCCCTCTGTTAATGCAATTTAGGATTGCATTAGCTTTTTTGGCGGCTGCTGCACACGGCTGGCTCCTATTTAGCTGGTTATCCATTAAGACTCCAAGATCCCTCTCACAGTTCCTGCTATTGAGCCTGGTTTCACCCAGTCTATATGTGTCCTTTTGGTTGTAAGTCGAATACCACCTGTATATAATGCCTGCAACAACAACAACAAAAAAAAAAAAAACAGCTTTATTACGGACCTCTCTTTTCTCCTGGTTTTTTTACATTTATAATTCACAGGCTGTTCATTGATTCCCATGCAAACCGTTTTGTTGCCACCACTTTGAAAGTTCAAAGCAGTAATTTGTTCAGTCGGCGTTTTTAATTCTCCCTTCTCGAATTGATCAACATACTGAAGGGCCATCCTCCGAAGGTATTCATCTTGGTTTTGCAGTACAGGTAGTAATCCTCGACATATGACTGCAATTGAGTCCAGGGTCAGGGCTCAGACAATCCATCCCCATTCGAATTGTGAGTCTCTAGCCGCATCTCTCAGAGTTTAAAAAAAAATCATTTATTAGGAGTGAATATGCCATGGGTGCAGCTGACTCTGAGACACACCATTCATCTCAGCCTTGACCCTGGTCTTTCCCCCACTCCCTGGGTGTATATTCTCCAATGGGACACATCCATATCCAAGAGTCATCAATCATGCTCTCCAGTAATAATCTTGCACGCCAACAACTTCAACTGCCTAGCAATTATCTGAAGCATTTAAGGAATGCACTGCTTTGCCCCACTCCCTTTCTGCTGACAACTCTAAAAGACCAGAGAAATATTTTTGAGTTGACATTCAGTTGCTTGGCAATATATATTTGACTCATATTTATGACGGTCAAAGTGTTCCGCAGTCATTCCCCTTTTGCAACCTTCTGACAAGCGAAGTCAGTGGGGAAGCCAGATTCACAATTTCACTGATTTAACCACTGCAGTGATTCTCTTCATGAGTGTGGTAAGGAAGGTCATAAAATGGGGCAAAGCTCATGGAACAAACGTCTCACTTCACAACAGATATTTGGGGCTCAGTTGGGGTCGTAAATTGAGGACTACCCGTGTTTAATCTCTCTGCTTCCATTCATTGGAGGGGATTCTTTTTTTAAAAAAAAAATCAGCCTCTGAATTCAGATTTAAATAAGCAACCAACAACACAGGAAAGATCTTATACCTCTCCGAGTTGGCAATATAGATAACAGAGTTAGAAGGGACCTTGTAGGTCATCTAGTCCAACCCCCTGACCAAGCAGGAGATGCTACACCATATCTGACAGATGACAGTCCAGCCTCTTCTTGAAAGTCTCCAGGGATGAAGTTTCCACAACTTCTGAAGGCAACTCTGTTCCATTGGTTGATTGTTCTCAGTTAGGTTGAATCTCTTCTGGATCAGTTTCCATCCATTATTCCTTGTCTGCCCATCAGGTGCTTTAGAAAGTAACTTGACCCGCTCCTCTCTGTGGCAGCACATCAAATATTGGAAGATTACTATCCTGTCACCTGTGATATGTAAAATTATCCCTGTGAAAATATAAAGCAATAGTAATGCCATTTTTAACCTCTGTGTTAAGATAATTTACTGGAATATTATGTCAGAATTCTCTATTGTTTTTTATAAAGGTTATATATATTTTGTTGTCCAATGTCATGTTAATGATGGAGATTACTGGAAATTGAAACGGGTAAACAGGTTAAGGAAACAGATGTTATGCTACAATGATAGGGGTGTTGCGTAGGGAGATACGTAGCTGGATAGATTGTGAATCCGGAAAGGGTCAGAGACTGTATATTTGAAACTGTATATAAACACAGAAATGTCTTCTGTGGCTCCACCCATGAGTACAGAATCCCCTTTTGTAAAAGCTCCATAATAAAGCTCCTATTTATAGTTCACGCATCTCCAGTTATATGAAAACCTGAATGGTTGGTTTTTTATCACATTGCCCTTAGTCCTCCATTTGACTAGACTAGACTTACCCAATTCCTGCACTGTTCTCCCTATGTTTTAGCCTTCAGTCCCCTAATCGTCTTGGTTCAGAGGTGGTATTCAGCCGGTCCGGCCCGGTTCTGATGTACCGGCAGAGGAAATTACAAAGCACACTCTTGTAGAACGGATAGGAAAAAAATTTGGAAAGCCACCACTGTCTTGGTTGCTCTTCTCTGCACTCTTTCTAACAGATAACAAATAACAGATAATCAGAGTTGGAAGGGATCTTGTAGGTCATCTAGTCCAACCCCCCCGACCAAGCAGGAGACCCTACACCATTTCTGAAAAATGGCAGTCCAGTCTCTTTTTGAAAGCCTCCTGAGATGAAGCTCCCACAACTTCCGAGGGCAACTTCTGTTCCATGGGTTGATGGTTCTCCCTGTCAGAAAGTTTCTCCTTATTTCCAGGTTGAATCTCTCTCCTTGTTCAGTTTCCATCCATTATTCCTTGTCTGGCCTTCAGGGGCCTTGGAAAATAGCTCGATCCCTTCCTCTTCTCTGTGGCAGCCCCTCAAATATTGGCAGACTGCTCTCCTGTCTCCCCTGGTCCTTCTCTTCCCTAGACTAACCAAGCCCAGTTCCTGCAACCGTTCATCGTATGTTTTAATTTCCAGTCCCCTAATCATCTTTTTTGCTCTTCTCTGTACTTTTTCTAGAGTCTCAACATTTTTTTAACATGCAGCGACTATAATACCAGATAGATTTCTCTCCTAAAATATGCATGGGGAGGGAGGGGAATCCATTTTTTAAAAAAAACCAAAAAGCATATGTGCGTGAGCACACACAAGAAGATAATTGCACTTCAGGATTTCCGTGAGTTCAAGAGGATCAGTTCGAAGCCACATTCCTGTTCGAATCCTGCCATCACCTTGACCCTCGAATTGGCTTCTACTGCCCCCTCTTTCCACAGATGCTCTCTTGGGAGGCAATCAAAATCTTCACCTGACTGTTTATTTCAAAGGCAGAGCATCAAAATATGCTAATGAGGCAGGTTGGTAATTATCCATTTAAGAACAGAGAGAGGTGGAGCAGCTGATTTGGAGTGTGTGTGTGGAGAATGAAGAGGGAGGTAAGATTGTTTGGATGCAGGCCGTAGTTTGTCGGAGAAGGTGGGCGTCAGTTCTAGGGTCTAAAGTCATCTAACTTTAGAGATGAATGGGAGCCTTGAGGTCATGTAGTCCCGCCCTCTTCAGTTCAGGGCAGTTTACGCTTTCTCTGAGCTTGGTTTTGTGGAGTAAAATTGGCTCTGTTCACTTAAGTGCTAAATTGCTCTTGTTTGGAAGGTTTTGGTTTTGTTTGTTTTTTTCCTTACCCTCAACATACAATTCATAAATTGCCTTCTTGACATTTAAGACAATTATTCTATATTTTAGTTATTATTGTTTCAGCTGCTCCTGTTCTAATATCTTATGACCTGTAGAAAGAAAGAGTCAGTCAATCAATCACTCAACTCAATTCATGACTTGCACTCTGATCTGATCGTGAAAAGCTCTTGGCCTTTTTCATCGTTTGTTCATTTTTTGATTGATTGGACTTTTATCCCACTTTTATAAGTAATGCAAGTTGGGGAGCATACCTAATACACATTCCTCCTGTTTCCCCAACAACAACCCTGTGAGGTGGGCTGGGCTGAGAGAGAGGGACTGGCCCAAAGTCATCCAGCAGGTGACATGCCTGAGGTGGGACTAGAACTCCCAGTCTCCTGGTGATTGGCTCAAAGTCACCCAGTTGGCTTTCAATCCTAAGGCGGGACTAGAACTCACTGTCTCTTGGTGATTGGCCTAAAGTCACCCAGTTTGTTTTCATGCCTAAGGCAGTACTAGAACTCCCAGTCTTCTGGTGATTGGCTCAAAGTCACCCAGTTGGCTTTCATGCCGAAGGCGAGACTAGAACTCCCAGTCTCCTGGTGATTGGCTCAAAGTCACCCAGTTGGCTTTCATGCCTAAGGCGAGACTAGAACTCCCAGTCTCCTGGTGATTGGCTCAAAGTCACCCAGTTGGCTTTCATGCCGAAGGCGAGACTAGAACTCACTGTCTCTTGGTGATTGGCCTAAAGTCACCCAGTTTGTTTTCATGCCTAAGGCAGTACTAGAACTCCCA
>BHEV01026716.1:0-23138 GCA_004319985.1 Emydocephalus ijimae | reverse complement strand
AAGAGGTCCACCGACTTCGGTCCAAACGAGACCAACGCCAGAGATCGCAGTACCAATGTGCTGGTTGTGGAGCAAGCCACCTCCAGTCAGAATGCAAGTTCCTCGACGCGCTATGCCATGTGTGCGAGAAAAGAGGCCATATCGGATGGGTCTGTAGAAGCAAGCTAGGACCCAGCCAGCCCTCGAGGGGGGCTAANGAGTGAAAGTGGCCATCGAAAACCAGCCCTGCCTGATGGAAGTCGATTCAGGATCATCCCTCTCGATGGTTTCCTGGAAGACCCTCAAGCAGCTCATCCCTACTGTCCAGCGGCAAGATCTCCGATTCCAAAGACTCTTACTCAAAGACTATCAAGGAAATTGAATCCCGGTTGTTGGATCCATCCGAGTCTGGGTATCATTTAAGAACCATACAGCATTCCTACCCCTGACTGTAATTGACAGGGATCAGCCTAGTTTCTTAGGCCGCCAATGGTTCGCTCCACTCGGAATTGAAGTAGCCGGCATTCACCGAACCTGCAGCAGCAATTGGGAAGAAGACCTTGTCCACGAATTCCAAGACATCTTTGCAGAAAAAATAGGCGAGTACAAGGGGACCCCGATATCATTTAACCTCAATCCCAAAATAGCTCCCATCTGCCTTAAGCCTCGTCGAGTTCCATTTGCCCTTAAACCAAAGATTGATGAGCAGCTTGATAAATTAATAGCCCAGGGTGTGTTAGAACCAACCGATCACTCTCCCTGGGAAACCCCAATCATGACACCCATCAAGCCAGATGGATCAATAAGAATTTGTGGGGACTACCGAGCCACCCTGAACCACGCCCTTCAACAAAACGCTTACCCGGTACCGGTGGTGCAACACCTCCTCCATTCCCTGGGGGGCGGAAAAGTCTTCGCTAAATTAGACTTAGCCCAGGCATACCAGCAACTGCCTGCAGACAAAAAAATGGCAGTGTGTTTAAATGTAACCGACTCCAGTTCGGAGTAAGCGTAGCCCCGGGAATCTTTCAAAGTTTGACGGAAAGACTATTACAAGGGATAAAAGGCGTCTCATATTTTGATGATGTGTTAATCGCTGCCCCGACTCGGAAAATACTAAAGGATCGCCTGAGGTTGGTTCTCCAGAGATTTAAAGACTCAGGTCTCAAAGTTAAAAAAAACAAGTGTCAATTATGTACGGATCGTGTAGAATTTTTAGGATATTTAATTGATAGTCAAGGCATTCACCCCACCGATAGCTAACTCAGGGCAATCAAAAATGTCCCCAAACCCCAAAATAAGGCCGACCTCCAGGCTTTTCTAGGCCTTATCAATTTTTATAACATTTTCCTTCCTCACAAAGCAACCGTAGCCGAACCCCTACATCGTTTGTTGGACAAAAAAGCAACCTGGGTATGGGGACACAGAGAGGAGCAGGCGTTTCGACATGTGAAAAATTTATTGACTTCTGATGCTGTTTTGATGCAGTATAACGAGACTTTGCCTTTAACGATCACGTGTGATGCATCACCATTCGGAGTGGGCGCCATTTTGAGCCACGTTTTGCCAAACGGTAGTGAAGCCCCTGTTGCCTATTTCTCAAAGACGTTATCAAAAGCAGAACGCAATTACAGTCAAATTGATAAAGAGGCCCTTGCTATTGTGTCTGCTGTTAAGAGATTTCATGAATATGTGTATGGCCGAGCCTTTACTATAGTGACTGACCACAAACCTTTGCTGGGAATAATAGCGGGAGATAGGCCAACACCTTATATATTATCTCCAAGAATAACTCGCTGGTCAGAATTCTTGGTGGCATATAATTACAAGTTGCAACACCGCCCGGGGAAGGCCATTCCCCACGCCGACGCATTGAGCCATGCACCACTTCCGAAGACCATTGATGACCCCACTCCGACAGTTACAACAGTGCAGATCGAGACACTTCGAACACCGCCACTAACAGCCTGAGATATCGCGATGGAAACGAAACGCGACCGCATTTTAGCACGAGTCCTCAGTTGGGTCGAGCGCTGATGGCCATTGGATCAGATACCTGACGACTACGTCCCATTCAAGAATCGACAAACGGAACTATTTTCTCAGAAGGGCTGCATTATCTGGGGTGATAGAGTCATTGTCCCAGAGCGGTTACGACGAGCGATACTAAGAACCTTGCACGATGGCCACCCCAGCATCGTGCGCATGAAAGCCCTTGCACGAAGCTATGCGTGGTGGCCGGGTATCGACAAGCAGATCGAGACATGGGTAAAAGATTGTCACAAATGCCAGGAAGTAAGCAATGCCCCTCCGAAAGCAACCCCAACTGAATGGGAAACACCGAGGGGACCATGGTCCCGTATTCATCTGGACTTTGTGGCACCTATGAAAGGCCGCACATTTTTATTAACAGTGGATGCCTACTCGAACTGGCTTGAAATCCACGAGATGAGGAATACAACAACCGAATCAGTCATCAGGAAAGCAGACAGACTATTTACAACACACGGATTACCAGGCGTTCTGGTATCTGACAACGGGCCCCAATTTACCGTGTTGTCCTTTGAACAGTACCTGGTGGACTGCGGTATTCACCATGTGCTGACCTTGCCGGTGCATCCTGCGGCCAATGGAAGGGCCAAGCGCATGGTACAATTTGTCAAGAAAACCTTGCATAAAATGGACTATGGCGATATAGAAGACAAGATTAACCAGATACTCCTTTTGCAGCATATCACTCCACACAGCGTCACCAATAAAACTCCCGCCGAGTTATTAATGGGGCGGAAGCTCCGCTCCCATCTCGACCGTCTGCACCCATCATATAAACCTGAAAAACCACACAGTTCCAGCGGCAAATGCTGTAACTTCCAGGTAGGCAACTTGGTTTTCGCTAGGAACTTTTCGGGCGATCCATTGTGGGTCGAGGCAACTGTAGTCCAAGTAACCAGCCCTAGATCATACCACGTGAGATGTCGCGACGATAGAATATGGAAGCGCCAGATTGATCAGCTGCGTTCAAGGCTACAGTCGTGGATCTGCGAATCCCCTGACTTCCAAACCGAGGGGGGAGGAGATACCGAGGAAGCTGAATTTGAAATGGCAGAAAGCTTAAGCGAAAGTTAATGACCGCTCAGAAGCAACATGTGAAGAAGGATTGGGAATGGGGGTGAGCTCGCTTCGAGGAGATGCCGAGAACATTAGCGGCAACGAAAATTTGAGTACAGAACAGGAGGCACCCTCTTCACCAGATAACGTCCTACCCCAACAAGACTCTCGCAAAATACCGTGAGAACAACGTAAATCAAAAAGACAATCAAAACAACCTTGCTACCTCAAAGACTACGTTACCGCACCCCTTAAACGAAACCTGGGGGGAAGGGGTGTTGTGAATTAATAAAAGTACTTGGATAAAGATTATTAAGAGCTTGAAGTAAAGTGCAGGGTTCTCACCCTGCACTTCTGATTGGCCGATAATAGTGACATCGGATTGGTCCATTCAGGAGAATCTGATTGGCTATTAACGAGCCTCTCCCATTGGTTAACAGAGCTAGCGCTCCCTGTGTTTTCATTGGTTAAATATTCAAGAGCTTGCCTATATAAAGGGGGCCGTTGCGGCCACAGAGCTGAGCTGTTACACATGTAAATAAAGAGTTTGAAGTTCACTGTTCACCGGCTTGTCTCCATCCTTAGCGCCCATGCACAGAACTTAACAGTGACCACACTCCTTGACATACAGTGGTCTTCTACAGTGCCACTAAAGATGAGTGGCTGTTTAAATTTATCAAGTAAATAAATAATGATGATGTAGACAATGAGATGAGTTGCCAACTCATATCATAGTCTACAGTTTTTCTAATGCTTTGTTTTATAATTTACATATATTCTAGTTTTCTGACATAGAATATGATGTTTTCAATTGTTTGTAGCATTTTTAGTGTATTGGGGCATCAAGGCCTGAGCATAAGATATGTCCATAGCACTTTATCTTCTAAAAGCTCCAGAGAAAAAACATTTACTGGAAGTATCTGTTTGATAGATCTGTTTGCAGTAGCTAAGGGTGTCAAGTCAGTCTTTCTCGATAGTTATTGAAAGTTTGGGGTCATTGATGTTGTTCAACCAATTTTTCAGGCAAGTTCAGTTTATTACTCTGACAGATTGCTTGTGCTAGAGTACATCAAGCTGATTCTCCTTTGATAGCACTTGGACAGCATAATACCATTGTACAACCCTCTTATAGTTTTGAGCATCACAAATACATGATTGTGATCACTGTTCTATTATGCAAGATGTTGACAGAGTTACAGATGTCTGCTGGGAAGTTGGAAATACTAAGTGAGAAAGCTTTTTCCAAGCATGTGGCTTCTTTTAAAATAATACTTATTAGTCAAAGCATATGGTCCAGCATTTTTTTTTAATCATAAAACAACTGTAAAAATGAACAATGCCTGCATTTGGAGTGCAATGAGAAAAAATGTGTTAACAAAGATAGTGGTTACTTTGGATATGCTTGGAATCAAACCCTCTGATACTGATTGTAGTACTTTAGACCTTATCTCAGTATTACTTTTTTTCTAATTGAAAAGTAGCCACTGTATGTGGAGAAGAGGTCACAGAAAATTTATCAAAGAAGATACAATATTTGTTTATAACATGTTAAAATTGGTGGGCCAATATGCCAATACTGTATTATTTGCTCTCTTTGAAGCAATGCTTTCCATTTTATTGTACTATATTTTGAAAGTGTTGAAGCATTGTTAAATAACCCCATTCAATAAATTAAGTTTATTTTCCTCAACTTGTATACAAGGGTCTATTCATTGCAGTCAAAATTTCATGGCAACTTAGCATGTTGAAATGTGTTCATTTTATTCCTGACAAGTAAATGTTAAAACTGTAGATAATAAACTTTAGGATTAAAAAAAAACATTTTGTCACAATAAAATGGTCATGAAAATGCATTTATAGCTTTTTTGGTATAAATATATGTTAACAGATTGCCTGAATAACATATTTGTTAGTAACAAATTGTAAGACAGACAAGACCACCAATAGAATTCTTCATGAATTCCCTGGCAAAGAAACTTAGGTTATCCTGTTTTATCTGTCTTTCAACATTTGTACACATTCTTGATATGCACACATTCATGTACACATTCTTGATTAATTTATTGTAAGATAAAAACTCACAAATTATAGTTAAATTTCTCCTTAGTTCTATATTGCTTCTATTCTTTATTAATTTCATTGCTTCTTGCCTTGCCTTGCAGTGCTTTGAAAAATATACTGAACCTCATCTTTGTGGCAGCCCTTCAAATATTGGAACACTGCTTTCATGTTACCCCTACTCCTTTCATCTAGTACAGGGGTCACCAACCTTTTGGACCTCAGGGACCACCAAATTCACAATTTTAAATCCCAGGGACTACTAACCGGTTCTGTGGGCATGGCCTAATTTTTGGGTGTGGCTTGGTGGTCATGTGACCAGCTGGGCATGGCTTGTATATAAATATTATAAATATTTATATAAATATTGCATTTTTTATAAAAAAGAGCAACTTTTACCCAAAATCAGGCAAAGCAGGCAGGCAGATGGAGTTGCTCACAGAATCACAGATTCATTCAGAGATCTATCTATCTGCCATCAGCTAGCTCAGTCTGTCTGTCAGAGTTTGCTGCTGATAGTTATCACTGCATTTTAGCTATTTTCATTCCTCAAGGTACTCTGGCACCTTGCCTGATTTGTGGCTTGCGGGTATTTTTAATCTAATGATTGGGTATTTAGGACAGCTTTTTGCAAGTAAAGAAGCTTTTTGTATTTTTGTACCAGGTAATCCTTGACCTAAAACAGTTTGTTTAGTGATCATTCAAAGTTACAATGACACTGAAAAAAGTGACTTATGACTGTTTTTCACACCTATGACCATTATAGCATCCCCACTGTCATGAGAGGCCAGGTGAGGAGAAGTGCCCCTTGACGTGAGTGATGTTGAGTTGGCCACGACCACCCAGTCACATGACCACCAAACCACACCCACCAACTAAGCCACGCCCACAGAACCGGATGTTAAAAAATTTGAATCCCAGCCCTGATCACAAGTCACTTTTTCAGTGCTGTTGTAACATTGAACGGACACTGAATGAACTATTATAAATTGAGGGCCCTGTAATGCCCAGGTTCATGCATGTTTCACTTTTCTTTACCTTTCTGTTCGCTTTTGTTTGCCTCAGTTTTTGAAAGAAAAAAAAAGTTTACAGAACAGTTATTCTGTAATAACAATAGCTCTTATCATATTGATAATATTTATTAATATAATATAAAAATAATAATGTTAATAACATAATAGAGATTATAGTGTCTAATATATTTCTCAGCAAGTGTGGATTTTTTCTTTTTCTTTTTACTAATAATTGCTTTTAAAGCATGAAATCCATTGTTGTAGTAAAAGACCTGAAACAATAATGTGTTAAAAACATAAATGTTCTTTTAATTCTAAGATTTGAAATTGTAGCGCTGAGTAGAGATGTAAACAATGAAGTTATTCGTGCCACCTGCCATTTTTATGTCAAGGAAGTAATGCAGCGATTCTTCTATACAGCTAAGATTAGCAATTATACTCCGATGAGTAAGATCTATAAAACAACGTCAAATGACAATAGCTCTATATTCTGACGTCATTCCTCATTGGAATAAAAGTTACCAAAAACAAATGCTGTCATCTGGTTCTCATACAAAGAATAAAAGAAACTGTGCAGCTTTGTTTTTCAAAGCAACAGTCATTTGCACTAGGGATTTTTAATTGCTAATGAATAGAGGGGGTAAAATTTGAATATCTTTGTAGTTTAGTGCCTGGAATCTCATTCATCTGCAGCATTTGTTCTAAAGTTTAAAGCAGAATGTTAGGGAATCTTAAAATTATTCTATAGCAGGTTCAATATATATTATTATTATTTCTTCTCCCTCAAGGAACACAACTTGGTCAAAAATATTATTTTAAATAGTTTAAATAGTAAAATGCATCCATGAGGCCCATAGGAGTGCAGTATTTGAAGATATATTTTCACCATTTTATTACTTGATGCTGTTTTTGTTTTCCCCCTAAAGCAATGTACACAAGACTGTATTTTTATAGCTTCTGAATTATCTGAAAATACGGAAGATATACACTTCCCAAGTGTAAAATAAGGAAATAATATTCTCAAGGAGCTGGATTTTTAAAAAGATTATGGTAATGTTGATGATAGCAAAAAGGAAGACTCTGCAGCTCTTTATACCAAGATAGCATGTGGCACAGTTTATCCTACTATAAAATTACTATTACACAGGAGGAGGGCTGTAGCTAATAGATATAACATATACTTCAGAAGCAGAATAACCCCAGGGATGAATTTTGACATCTCTAGGAAGATAGAAGAAGAAAACCTATCCAAAATACTGGAGATCTATTGCCAATATGTGCATACACTGAGCTAGGAAAACCACTGAGCTGAGCTGAAAACAATATGCTTCCACTGAATGTAATTTTAATTTTCTTCCCCATTTATTTGCAGCTAAGTTTATCTGGGTGACATATGGTGGTAGATATAGACAACTTTGCAGTTTGTAAATAGTTCTGTTTGTTTTGTACCGGTGTCCTTGAAATGTCAGCAATAAGGTTTTTTTTAAAAGAAAAAAATGCCTATAAGTGCCTATGTTGCACCTCTATCTAGTTCTTTGGATATGTCAGATCCGTGTATCTGTCATTTCTTCAGTGGAAGAAGAAAAGGGGGAGGGGAGAATGATAAAGAAATTCTTTCTTGATGTAACTTGAATACATTCAATCTTATATCTAATTTGTATAACCCACACATGATACAATGGAGAGAGGAATCCCAGATGGCCGGAACCTATCACCTCTGAGTGGCACAGCCAGGAGATGAGAAGACCATAAAAATTCCAGTGAGATGTTTGCTTGGGAAACTGTGGAAAAGATTGTTCCTTCAGAAGGGCTGGGGGTGAAATACACATACTGGCTTTTGTTTCACAAAATACACATTGAGAGAAGAGTTCTAAACTCCCTTATCTATCCCTGCATGCCTGAGAGATCTTAGACACTGCTTTTAACCCCTACATGAATTGTCTCATTTCAATAAAGGATTCATTTTTGATATGTTTTGATACATTTCCAGAAGTTCATTCTAGTTGATTGAATGGGAAAAGTTCTGTAGCCTGACAGGATAATAGCACCAGAGGTGGTATTCAGCCAATTCTGACAGGTTCTGGAGAACCGGTAGCAGAAATTTTGAGTAGTTCGGAGAACTGGCAAATACCACCTCTGACTGGCCCCACCAACCCCATCTATTCTCTGCCTCCTGAGTCCCAGCTGATTGGCTGTGTCTTCTTTTGTTGCCCTGCACAGGAGAACGGAGCTGGAAATCAGGTTAGTGCAGTAGGGAAGGAATAGGATTTTGCAGTAATCTTCCCCCAGGAGTGGGGAGGGAATGGAGATTTTGCAATATCCTTCCCTTGACACACCCACCAAGCCACGCCCACCAAGCCACACCATGCCCACCAAGCCATGCCTACAGAACCGGTAGTAAAAAAAAATGAATATCACCACTGCATAGCACCAAAGAGTTATAATGACTTACTTGTAAAATGACTGCCAACTGTTGAAACATCATTTCTCAACAACAGTCCTACTTAGGCAGATGGACTTGACTCATTTAGAAGGTATTGCGGACACTTGAATGGGAATAGAACCCCAAAGAAATGCAGCATCTTTTATATTTTTAGTGAGAACATAAGAAGATGTTATACAATCAGCAAGATTGCTTTTCCATCAGGCTTACTATTTGTCAAAAATTTTCTCTGAAAGATCTGCATACAAAGAATAAAGGGGCATGGAGATTGTCCTTGACTTACATCAGGGGTGGGATTCTACAGGTTCGCACCTATTCAGTAGAACCGGTTGTTAACATTCTAAGTAGTTTGGAGAACCGGTTGTTAGAAGAAATTAGTGGCCTAATCCTGTAAGGAAGGCAGGAAGGAAACATTCTGGTGTTGCTCACAGAAACTGCCTCTCCATTAACCCTTATTACATTCTTGGCAGGACTAGACTTCCTGTCTCAGGAACATTTCTGGAGTTTTCCCCCCCTCCTTTACTGGTACTTTGCTTGTGTGGAGTGACCATTCAAAGTTACAATGGCACTGAAAAAAGTGACTTATGACCATTTTTCACACTTACAACTGTTGCAGCATCCCCACAGTCATGAGAGGCCAGACGAGGAGATGTGTGCCTCGATGTGAGCGATATTGAGTTGGCTACACCCAGCCAATAACATGACCACCAAGCCACACCCACCAACTAAGCCATGCCTACAGAACTGGTTGTTAAAAAATTTGAATTCCACCCTTGACTTACATCCATCATGGGACTGGAAACTTGATTATTGAGTGAATTGATTGATTGAATGAGATGCTCAGGGGACTGGTTTATTCAAAGTCCACAATAGTAGCATGCCTATTTGTGGGTGTTAAATGATTTCCAGGGTTAAGGGGACAGAGCAAAATAACTCCAGGGATGGGGATTCCTCTGAAATATAGAAATTCAATAAATAAAACATAGATAATAGATAGATAATAGATAAAGCTTAGGTTGTAGTTGAAGATTCCTGAAGACCTGTCTTTTCCCACAATTCTAGGTCAAGATATTGAATGAATCCACCAAATGACAGGTGCCACTTCTTCTGAAACATGTTATCCACATTAGATTTTCAGAATCTGAGATCTGTTTCTACAGTCTCTCTGTGGAAAAGAATGCCTCTGCCACGATGCAGAAATGGAGCTTCGTTCTCCAGGATATTTCTTCAGCATAGCCAGAGTTCAGGTTGCTCCATACCCAGAAGGGAATGCATCAACAGGCTGCAAAAATGCAGCTCAGAACTCTGGGATCTGGGACTTGACAGTCATTTCTGAAAATCAGTAGAGAAACTCAGTTCTCTTTTTCAGGCAGCTGTTTCATTTGGTCCCCAAAGATGAGAGGGAGTCCTCTTGGCCAGCAACTGTAGTTTGCTGATGGCTTCCCCACTGATGTTCTTGGGAGGCCATAAGAGAAGACTGCAAATGGTTGTGATAGGGTCATAGACTGTTTACAAACAGATTTCCAAGAACCTAACATGAGGTAATGCGACTGTGAAGGGGCAGCAATGGAACATTTTATGATGGTCCAGAAGCACTTTAAAATAAAGCACTTTTTTCAAGTCTGTTGTAACTTTGTACAACTGTTAAATGACCAGTCATTAGTTGGGAATTTATTGGAGGATAGGTGGGTTTAGCTGCCGTTCGAGCTGCACACAGACTAACATGAAGTGGGGACAGAACAGACAGACAGACAAACAACAGATCAGCAAACTTATGCTATACTGCTGAAATATATCTTTCCCTATGTTTTCCATACAAACACAATCCTCTGTATTGCCTTTCTGTTTCCTTCAAGTCATCCACCTAATTAAATAAAGCTAGCCAGAATTTGGAGACAACTAATTAGAATGCAAGTAAATACAGAAATATATTACACAGAACAATTCATTTCTGTATATCACAACTTTATTTATTAAAAAAAAGATTAATACTAAGCTTTTTTATATTCTAAGGACACCTTAGGAGATATGTGAAGCACTGATGAGCTATGTTGAGAGTTAGAACCAAATAATTCTTTATATGCTGATACCCAATCAAGATTGAACAGAACATCCCATCACAGTCTTTGAAAATTTGAGGATGCAACATAAATTTCCAATTATTCCCATTTTTCTATGTTTGGGAAAAAGCTCTATTCATCATATCTGGTGCTGACTGACAGGATTTATTAAAGCAAGTGTCACAGAATCTTTATTAAGAAAGGTATACTGGTTACTCGTAAAATATGCAGTGTATCGATGGTAGTTTATATCTGCTGGATTCAGTTATGCCATATTTTTGCCTGCCTTCAATGAGAAATGAATTCAAAGTCCTCATGATTAGAGAACTAGAAAATTCATTCTCGGACACACATTATTGTCTGAGATATTTATCACAATAGATCAGAATTAAATAAACAATGTCTGAAATTCCACAGACATCTCACCCAGAACATTAAGCTATTAATAACTTTTGAGCACTCTGTTCTTCTCAGGGGTGAACTCATAAATCTCAAGAACAAACTCTCAATTCACCTACATCTATTTAATCACAAAGGGCCACACAATGATTCAGAAATGTACAGAGAAGGCTATGCTGTTTCTTGTAAGCAAGAGGAAAATCCAAATCATTTCTATTACTTTCGCTGCCTTTGCTTGGACAGTCTTGTATTGCTTGCCTTATACGAGCTATGCAAAAAAGTTCCAAGGCCGAGAAACTCCCAATTATAGGTAATTGTGTCATGTGTGCACATCACATACAATTTTTTATTATGTTCCAATGATACAGTAAGTGCATGTGGAGAACACACAAGGGAAGTAGAATTATGGGGCAATCCTTAAATTTGATGGTTCTGCGTTTCTGGCAATATGTACAAATCCTGCTTCTATAGAGTTGTATGTGTAAATAATGAACACAAAATATATGTGATTGTAAGATAATTTAAACAATTTTTTCACTATGGAGAGAACTAAAGCTCTGCAGGTTTCAAGAATGTTTCTTTAGAAGCATGGTTGTTTCAATGATCAGGATAAGCATTCCACGGTGCAGTTCAGAGATGCACGGAAGAACTCTGGGATGAATAAAATTGCTGGCAATTTAAGGAACTAGACAGAGCAATTTTACTACGCTTGTATATATTTATAAAGAGGCAGGAAAAATGCCTATAGTGATGGAACCTGACAGTGTACAAATTATTGCTGCGTGCATGCATTATTAATATCAGATTAAATTTAGTTTTATATTTTAATGTCACTGTAATTTTTTTTTGCATCAGATGAAGCTTATTTTTATTTTAGCTCTCATGTTTCCCCCTCACATCCTGGACATAGATTGTTTCAACTCCTACCCTCAAAATGATGCTGTAGAGCACTGCACACCAGAACAACTAGACACAAGAACAGTTTTTTTCTGAACTCCATCACCCTGCTAAACAAATAATTCCCTCAACACTGTCCAACTATTTACAAAATTGCATTACTATTACTATTAACCTTCCCATCACTCCTTATCACCCCACTCCTCCCACTTGTGACTATGACTGTAGCTTTGTTGCTTCTATCCTTATGATTTATATTGACTGTTTTCTAGTATGATTTGATTGCTTATTTGTACCCTATGATTATTATTAAGTGTTGTACCTTATGATTCTTGACTTTTGATGAATGTATTTTTTCTTTTATGTACACTGAAAGCATTTGCACCAAGACAAATTCCTTGTGTGTCCAATCACACTTGGACAATAAAGAATTCTATTCTATTTCTAAAGATTGTTACATTTTACAGGAAGACAGCAGAAAACTGTCCTCAGAAAACTTCAGGATGCCAAAGCAATAGCACAGTTGTAGTGATGTCATCTCAGAAATTCAGCAATTACATTATGCATGTTTAATGCAAATACATATTCAAAGATTGCATGGAAGATGTCACCACAGTTCTTTCATCATTTGTTCCCCTCTCTGGATGCCTCTGCCCAAATTTAAACCTCCTATTCTTCAACATCTCCTTGAAGAGATAAAACTATCAAGCTGGAAGCTTTGAGTGTTCTTATCCAATGTCCAGAATATATTAAAACTAATACAGTATTGTGCAAATACTGAAAACAGACAAGGTTGCTTAGTAGTGTTACATGTGAGGAAGTGGATAAGGAAGTTTATTTGCAGAGAAAAATGGATGAGAGGAAGAAATAAACATTTCTTAAATGTAAATAAATAAATTAATAAAATGAAACTATATTAGTATCATTTTAGTTATTTGAGGAAAATATTTGTTTAAGCAACTATGCAAAATTATTTGAAAACTCTTGGGTTTTTCTTTTGATAAAATGTAGCTAATTAGGTGGTAGGCTTTGCCTATTTCTCTAATAAATTTCCTTAAATAGATTTCCTTTTTGCTTCATTAGTCATTGCTAATTTCTTTCACTAATTACTTCATTAATTCACTTGGTTTACAAATCAATGTTCAAGTCAGTTTCCTGATTTTAAGAATGTTCACACGGGATTCTTCCATATCCAACAGGGATTTCCCTTCATAGTTCCAATTATAAAGATCTTTTCATATTTCACTACAAGAGTACTATATCCCAGAATTCCCTACACTATACACTATGTCAAGGACCTTGGAGTACTCATCTCTAACGACCTAAATGTTAGAGCCCACTGTAACTACATAGCCAAAAAGGCATTAATAATTGTAAACCAAATCCTGCATAGCTTTTTCTCCGGTAATATCACTCTACTAACTAGAGCATACAAAACATTTGCTAGACCAACACTTGAATACAGCTCATCAGTCTGGAACCCATATTATATATTTGATATTAATACAATTGAGAAAGTCCAGAAATATTTCACAAGAAGAGTTCTCCACTCCTCTACTCATAGCAGAATACCTTATGCCACCAGACTTGAAATTTTAGACCTAGACAACCTAGAACTACGCCGCCTTCGGTTCAATCTAAGTATAATAAATAAAATTATATATTGCAATGTCCTACCTGTCAATGAATACTTCAGTTTCAACCACAACAATACAAGAGCACACAATAGATACAAACTCAAGGTAAACCACACCTAATTTGAATCCCACCACTGATCTGGATGCTATTAGACTATCACACTGTAAAATGCACAGGCTGAGATTTACACTATAATCACAGACACTTGGAAAGTTACCTGAAATACTTTCACCAATGTAATTCAGTTATTGTAACTGATCATTCATTGACCCCCCCCCCAATAATATTCTAATTTCAAAGTGGTAACTTTTAAAAACAATATAATCAAATTGCTATTATGTTAGTGAAGATTTTGATAGAGAAATTCTAGTTTCTGAAACCTTATTACAATTTCAGAGTTCTTTTGCCAATTTTCACTCAAGCCATACAGCCAAACTCCTCACCACAGGATTACAAAGCTGTTTCAAAATATATTTAACTGGTATCTAAGTCTTATTTAGAGTCTTTAAATCTATCAGCCAAGTTAAGGTACCCTATTTATTTTAAGTTAATGTCATTTTTGATATCAGGCATTTTCAGAGAAATGTATTTTATATTATATATTGCAGCCATATATCATCAAGACAAACTTATTCAAGCAACATTCCACACTTATCCCATGAGGTTTTTTTTTTCGTATCTCCATATGAATAGTCATTATTTGTTGTACCTAAGCCACATGAAAGTAGGAAGTAAAAGCCTCAGTAGCCAGAAGCAGACATTTGGCCGTCTGTTGATTAGCCTTTATCATCTTCCCTAAATAAATGTCTTTTGTAGTTAGCACACAACACTACATATAAGAAAGGATAGCATCATTGACAGGATTGTGACATGGAAAATCTTTCAAAATTTCCTTCTTAAACAAAGACAACATAAATCATGCTCATTCCCAGGGGATTATCACTTTGATTTATAGGAGGTCTCAGCAGCTTCTATTATTATTCCAAGGATGATGTCACTAATAGCAGGAACTTTTGATGGAATCATCATTATTGATAACATTGAGAGAGGTGAAACTAAGAATGATCCACAAAGAAACTGAGGGGAGCTGAGGGGAGCTAAAAACGAGAAGAACCAATTGACCCTTGAAGGAAAAAGAATAATCCCCAGGAACATTGCAATGGCAAATCACTTTTGTACTTTAGCTGGGACTTAGGCCCATAGGAAACCATAACCTTTTGCTGCCATCTATTGACTTCCTGGATTTATGTAGACCTAAAAATCTTTTATATTGAAAAGCCATTACATAAGAGATCTGATAGCAGTAAATGAGGTTAAAGAGAGATGGAAAGACTCTACCAAAATCCTGAATAAATGGAATTTTAGGATAACAATTACAGCAGTACAAAAGATGGTACCTTGATTTCTAGAGGTGCTAGTTCCTGAATTTAATAGTAGACAGATTGAATTGAATTTTGAAAAACACTCTAGTGCTGAATAGGAAAGGGGGTTAATGGATATGAGATAAGAATGCATATTGTGTCCACATCTGGTTAATTTACAGAGCAATTATAAAACAAAAGAATTGGAAGAGGCAACAGTTGGAATCAAATTTAGAGAATAAAACTTTCACAATATGAGATATGCTGATGACACCACTTTATCTAAATGTAAAGTAGTTTAAAAGAGCTCATCATAAAAGTAAAAATGGAAAGTAAAATTACTTTCTGTTAAGCATTTAGAAGACAAAAGTAACACCAGGGAGTAAGATTTAACAGACTTTGAATAGTTAAAAGGACCCATAGCCTCTTATTTTTTTTAGTTTTATTTGTTTTATTAGTATAATATATAAAAATTCCATTTCAATCGAACAGTCTATTGTCTGGGTACAATTATTTGTAGGCAATCATAATCAAAGTGTTTACAATTACATTTATCACAATAACATTAATACTGTAGTACCAATAATATTTTGTTTGTCCATTTTAACACATTTCCATTTTAACATTTATCCTTTTTATGTTCCTTTCTCTCTAACTTTTGTTTTTATTGTCTAGCCATCAATAAAATAAGTCTCATGTCAAAAAGTATTTAGTTTCCTCTTTGTCCTTAATAGTAAGAGTTAGTCTATCCATTTCTGCACATTCTAATATTTTCTTAATTACCTTCTCATCTGTTGGGATCTCATCACACTTCCATTGCTTGAGCATATACAATTCTAGATGCAGTTAGTACGTGTAAAATCAAGTATATAGTCTCTTTATCATATTTTTCTAATAGAATGCCCAATAAAATACATCACTGGTTTCATCATAGCTTTTTATCTTCATGGCCAATGCTTTTTTTTTTACAATATAACAGTCTTTAATCTCTAGTCACCATTTTCTCTCATGTATTTTAAAATAGCTCCTCGTTTAGCCCATGGCCATATATTCACAGATCTGACCTATGTTAAATGGGCTTTTAGATTTTATTTGGGTGGAACGGGAACATTTAGAAAATCTGAAGCTCTGTGGCATTTCAAGGAAAGCAAGTACCTTTAATGGTGTCCACAGTAACCATTTCCCAATGGACGTGATTGAACACTTTCCAAGCATATCTTGCCAATAAAAGGATTGATGTCTTTTATTCAAAAGAAAAGCAGCTTGGGCTGATTAAAAAGGACATTTTCCAATGAACAAGTTTTGTAATTCTAACATACCATGTTGTCAACATACTTTTTAAAAACACTATAATACTCTCTAGGACCTGTCTGATTGCTCTTTTTTCCTGATTGTTCTCCATAGTTCAATTGCATTCATGTCAGCTGCATATTTTCCATGTTTACTTGGCTTTTGTATCATTTAAATTAAGTTTTTAGGGCTGGCTTCTTTGCACAGATCTCTGATTTCTCCATTGCCTAATCTTGTCACTCACCGTGAAGAGTGATTTTGTTATTTCAGTGGTGTTCATTGTGCTTGAATAGAAATCTATTGATTTATTAGTTTGTCTGTGACACATTCTAGTATTTGATCTGACACTGACTTTAGTTATTTGAATACCTATATGCTTTGAGAAGACTATGCAGTAATAAGATGTTTTATAAGTATATTTCTATTATTTTCCAGTCCTATGCATTGATTTTGTAAGGAATGTAAGTCACCTAACAGCTATTTGGGTTGGAAATATATAAACCAGGATAAACATTTTAAAACTGTATCTTTAAGAAAATGCAAAAATTGTAACTGGGTATGGTTTCTCAAACGACCATAAGATGGAGCCAGAAACCTGGTTTTCTTAGTCTTAGTCTCAGAAGAGAGTGTGTCTCAGTGAGTCTTTGTTTTCCTTCTGTTGGAGAGTTTTGCCGTTCTTCCATTTTTCTTCTAATTGACTGCTATTCCTGGATTTGATGTAAGACTGATATTGAACTGTTTTTGATACTGGAATTTGTTATTGGGTTATCCCTGGACTAAAAACTGACTGATTTAACCTGTGAATGATTTTGGACTGCCTATTTTGAACTTTGCTTAAACGTTTCTGGAAGTAAAAAACCTACACTTACTGTACAGTGTATCTATGTACTTGTGTGTATTATTCCGACACTTCTCTTACTACATCTCCCTATATGCACTCATTCTCCTAACGGGGAATTACCTCAAAAGATTTCATAGCATTTGCTCTGACATTCATATCCTGATGCATTTTTCACTCAATGCCAAATATTTTCAATTTACATTGAAAATATAACTTATTGTTTTGATGGAAACATTTATATTATTTTGGAGCCTAGTCCACTCTATTTATCATTTAGCAATGTTACCTTTCCTTATATGTGTGAGTTTATCAATAAAAAAGCTGAAAAATACTTTAGTGTATCTGCAGGATTTTCAGCTGATATTTTGGCTTAAAATGTATATTTATATAGTCACAATTCTATCCTAAATTTCTCAAAATGATGATTCTTATTAGTTCACTTTGGTAATATAATTTAATAACTACATTGTTGGCCCTCTTTCTCCTGTTAACAATGTTATGACCTCCTCTTCTTCTTTTGACTTGTAATTATATATTTCTTGCCATTTGCCTTGTGCCTATGATGTGCTAGCAGGGACTAAATTGCTGATCACCCACATATACTGAAGAACTCCAGTTAGAGATCTTTTACTTCAAGAATCAGAGCATGATTTCAGTAGAAAAGGGGTGAGAAGTAGGAGCCTGACTGTTTGCATTAGCAAACTAAGAGAAAGCAAATCGATTTGTGTGCGAAGGGGAAAGAGATTGTACCTGCAGCCCCTCATATGTGGGGTGCCCTAGGGTTTTATGTTCTCTCTGTTCAACATATACATGAATGCACTCAGAGTGAAAGGTCATACACATGTATATTGATGATACCCAGTTCTACATCTCTGCCTTGAGTGACACAAGTGAAGCTGTCAATGTCTTGACCCAATGTCTGACGGAAGCTGGATCTGGATAGATCAGAAGAAAGTTTGACTCGATTCTGACAAGACTTATTGGCTGTGGTTGTTTGGACTCTCTGGCTTGGGGATTGTGCCATCTTTGGTCTTGGATGGGGCTGCACTTCCTCAGTCAAGATTGGTGGACAACATGGGGGGGACTGGCTAGACTCACAGAATTCACCAGAATTGGGTGGCCAATATATTTAAATCAATCAATCAAATAAATGTATGCTTCTAATTTCAACTGAAGTGTTGAATTAATTCACATTTTTACCTACTTAGTGTTTGGTTCCAAATAATATTTATTATTATTTGGAATTTATATATTCATACCCATTTCCTGTATTTATACTTACGTTATTATCTTGCAAGCTGTTGACAAATAAATAAATAAATAAATAAATAATAAAGTTATCCATGAAATTCTGATTAACAAGTTAGTTAAGTGTAGGCTTAATGGCATAAGAATTAAGTGACCACGTTACTACCTTTTTCAAAGGGGCTCAACAGTTCTTCATCAGACTGGAATAAGACGAGTAAGATTTTACAGGATTCATTCCTGGGTCCTGTAGTCAATGTTCCAATTAATAATTTAGAGGAAGACAAGATATCATAAATTTAAAGAAGTACAATATTCAGTGTGATAGTTAATATTGATGACAGAATTAACATTTAATATAGAGTAGAGAATGAGCTCAAAACAGCAGAATCAACCAAATGTCTTCAATTGGGAAACAAAAATCACATACACAGATGTATTTCAGGGAGTAGATGGCTTGATAGGAAAACTTGTAGTGATCAAATTGCAAATGTAGCTAAACTCAACAGTATTACCTCACAGTTCTTCCCACTCTCTCCCCACAAAACATTCTAGTAGAAGTTTAGACTTGCATCAACAGAAATATACTTTTGAAATCAAGGAAAGATTTTTATACTAAACTCCATCTTGAATATTATGTCTTCTTCTGGGCAACATGCTTTAAGAACACTTCAAATAAATGAAAAAGAGGAATGAATATTATCAGATTTATAAATCTCATGAAAAAGAACAGAAGAAATGTGTTGTATTTAATCTAGGAAGAGATTATGATAATTCAGTTTTAAAAACCTGAAAAGAAGTCATAAAAGACCACGGTTGGTTTCCTGTTATAACTAATACCAAAATAATAAATTAAAGTCAGAGCAGCTTTCCAAATTTCAAATATTTCAACTTAATATTAGGGGGGAAATTGTTAATAGTAACAAGGTTTGACTGTGGAATCATTTACACAGAAAAAGGGTAGGTTTCTTTTGTCTGGGTGTGTTTAATTTGTTGAGAATAATTTAATTTAGATACTGGAAAGAGTTTGGTCTTCATGACATAATTTATGCTTTAATATAATTCAGTGTATAACTTTTCACTGTTTTTCTTCAATATGTCAATTATTTGCATTTTTCTAGCCACTTTTTTTCTACCTTTTTAAAATTGTACTCAAAGCAAATAACATCAAGACAACTTAAGGATTTGGGTGCCTCAGGATTTTGGTGCCTCAGAATAAGGATTAAATGGTATTTTGGTATCTCAGGATAAGGATTAAATGGTACTACTTTCCCATTTAATCTACAAAAATCAATTCGGCTGCCCTTTGAATTATGTCATACCTCCATATCTAAAGACACTACACTAGCTTAGTAGATGCAGGGCAGGCTGGACACCATGTCCATATGTTCCTCTGCCATTTTGCTTTTGTTTCATTTGTTCAGTTGCTTCATTCTGCTTCATAAATCAACCCCACAATAGTTACTTTATTTTGAGTTACTAGAAATAACGTTTCGAAAAATTCACCAACTTCTTGTGTATGTGTGTGTCTCTATGTATGTATAAACTCCTACATATATTCATATACATATCATTGTCAAAATATGCTGCATTTATTAATTACTATGGTTCTGCTAGAAGCATCTAATTCAGAGGTATCAAACAGGGGTGGTATTCAGCAGGTGGAGAACCGGTAGTGGAAATTTTTAGTAGTTCAGAGAACTGTCAAATCCCACCTCTGACTGGAGATTTTACATTATCCTTCCCCTGCCAAGCCTGCCAAGCCACGCCCACATAACGGCTAGTAAAAAAATTTGAATCCCACAACTGGTTGTGTTTGACCTTGGGAGGGGCAGGGGGCATGGGCAGCTCAACATCTATGTTGGGGTGCCTGTGGTGGCCCAAGCCTTCTGCCAATGAAAACAGGCTCCTGAGCTCTGTTTTTGGCTGTGATGGCCTCCTGCAACCCTCTACCAGTGTAAACATAGCTTGGGAGGGATGCAATGGCCTTCTGCAATCTGCTGTCAGCAAAAGTGGAGCCCTCCCGAACTCCATTTTCACTGTCAGAGTCACCACAGGCCAATTGCTGTTTTCAGGGCAGCCTTGCAGGCCAGATCTAAGCACTCCACAGGCCAGATACAGCCCCCGGGCCTTGAGTTTAACACCCCTGATCTAGTTGGTTTATATAAATTTTGAATCACTTTTATTATTGGGTAGCTCTGTAATACATTTATATGTTGGCGTTTAATTTGGTGGATGTTAAGTTTGAAGTATGGGCGATAAAGAATGGAGACGAGCTGGTGAAACGGTGAACTTCAACTCTTTATTTACATGGTGACAGCTCAAACTGGACGGCTGCGATAGCCTTCCTTATATAGGCAACCCAATAACTATTTTAACCAATAACAACCCAGGAGCACTAGCTCCGTTAACCAATACGAATGCTCCGTTAATGGCCAATCAGATTCCCCTGAACGGGCCAATCCGATCCTGCCATTAACAGCCAATCAGAAGTGCAGGGCCAGAACCCTGCACTTAACTCCAAGCTCAAGATAACTTTATTTAACCTTTATGCATTCACAACAGTAGATATACGGTGACTTTTAAATCCTTTATAGCAGACACAGAGAGGTATCTCTGGAATTGTTGTGTCAGTGGAATGCTGGCTGTGGCATTGTTTTAGGGCCTGTCAGCTTGGAAAACCTTCCTACCATCTTTGATAGCATACTTAATGTGGCGTTCGCAATAGACTAAGCCTAAGTCTTCACGCCGGTCCGTGTTTCCAGCGGGAACATGGACCGTTCTTATTGGCTGATGTCGTTTGACAGCCGGCTATAAAAGGCAGCTGTCAAACGGCATCAGCTGTTGTCTGCCAGCTGGCTGCCTTGTTAGCGTGGCAGCCGCGGAAACCCTTTATTCTTTCAATAAAGTAATAGCTGAAGTTCGCTCCGAGTTTGCCTTAAGTTATTCCGCCGCTCCACAACATTTAACATTTACTGAATATAGTAGCTCACATTTAACTTTGAGTTGGATGCTTGATGGTGAGGTCTCCTGATATGAGAAGGAATGTTTTGTGAAATTATCTGATAGTCTTTCAAGTCTATGCATCTAATTAAGGCCACGTGGTTCTTTATGAATGAGTTCAGCCACTTGAAAAGGAGATCCAAGTCTACACTGCTTGACACAGGGAAGAGTATTTTAAATAAGTCAGCTGTTTCTGTAGCAACCCAGAGAATTGATGATCCACACTTTTTTCTCCTTGAGGTGAAATGGTGGCATGATTGCTTTATGTTGTATTATTTATAATATGTTATTTTTCCTGTTTCAACCAACATTTTTGTTAACTTCTGGATTTCTATATATTTTTTTGGCTCTAATTTTGTTGTATAGTTATTTTTCCCTAAATTTTCCTAATCCCTTTGAGAATAGTTTGTCAAGATTATCTCTCAATTACCATTTTTTTGAATTCATAACCTCATGGTCTTTATCAGTGATAGTGTTTATCCACTTTGTCTACTTTTTAAATTGATTTCAATTTTTCCAAGCATCAGGATCTTCTTCAAAGATTCTAACTTTTATCTATCTATCATTTTATATGACACTAGCTTGATACCCACGCTTCGCTATGAAACTATGTGGTCTGGCTTAGTTTTTGGGGAGGAAAATAAGGGGAAAAAATCTGCCCTCTGCCTAACAGCATTCCATCGGTATTCATCTGGCTAGCGTCCTGTCAGTGTGTGAGAGAGCTGAGGGCTGTTTGGAAACTGAAAGAGTATTTGCTGTGTGAGCAGGAAAGAGACAGTAAGGAGCCTGGGTGTGGTTTAGCTTAACTGTTCTGTACTAAAGTTGCTGCTGTGAAAGTAAAACTGAAACTCCTTTTCTCTGCTTGAGTTTTCATTTGGAAGAGATTTCTTTTCAGGTGGGGAGGGGGAGTAGAATTATTTAGCATCAGAGCGTGTTAATAATAATAATAAAGGAAATATTAATGCTCTGATGGTCATTTCAAAAAACCCTTTCTTAGTGAGCCCCTAGAAGCCAAGAGGAATATATGTGCCAAATTTCAAGTTTGTAGGCTTTATGGTTCTGGAGATTTGTGTGATGGTGCATGAGTGGTATTTTGCTATTATATATATAGATTTTATACCTTGGGGTCCCCAGGGTAACCCATGTTACACTATTGATCCAAGATCTGCCTGCTGATCTGTTTCTGGGAGCAATTCAAAGTGTTGGTTTATTACCTTTAAATCTCTTCACCATCTCACCCCACTGGGACTAGCCCTCCTGACATGCCCCAGCAGAGGAGACATCCTGTCAGCTCCATTGGTCAAGGAATTCCAGCTGGTGGAGCCCAAGAGAAAGGCCTTCACTGTCATGGCTCCTGCCTTTTGGAACATCTTACTCCTTGAGGTAACATTGACTTCCATCTTTCTGACCTTCTGCCAGAGCCCAAATGGCTTCAGGCCCGAACGGGAGATCACCACACTGGAGATGATTGATAAGTTAAGAAGCAATCCCACCTCATCCCAGCACATCCTGTTCCCTCCCTCCCCATGTTTAACTATAGTATTAATTTGATTGTGATTTCCGTTTGTATTGTTTTAGAAATATTTATCTTTTAGGACCTTAATGTATTAATGCTGTAAGCCACCCAGAGTTGTTTCAATATGAGATGGGCAGCAAACAAATTTTGTTTTGGACTAAGCCAACGCAGCGATACAACCCTCAACAGTTTCGTATTACAGCAGACTTGTAATCCTGCACTTCTCATTGGCCCGTAGATAGCGAGTCGTGATTGGTCGTTTTTGGCCACTCTGATTGGCTGTTAAT
>BHEV01026714.1:0-17699 GCA_004319985.1 Emydocephalus ijimae | reverse complement strand
TTCAGACCGGAGCCGGTTGACCTCCTCCTCATCACTTTCTGATGACGATTCGAGGTCCTCATGGTGGGTTGCCGTTGTGTGCCTCTCTAGGCGAAGTGAGGTATCATTGGCGAGTTGACGGAGCGGGGCGTTGGTGCAGCGCATTCGGGCGGCCGACTTCCTGGTTGCTTCTGCTGCAGTAGCGTCAGCGATGGCATCTGCAAGGCAGATATCACCTTTTGCCATCAGCTTACTCTGCACATGTGGTGCATCTAATCCCAGAATTATTCGGTCTCTCAGAGCTTCTGCGAGGTCGGCGAACCCACAGAGGCCTCCCAGGTTCTGGAGATCCGCGATGAAATCTGCAATGCTCTCTCCTTTCCACTGGTCCCTCTGGTAAAATTCATGTCTTCGGACAAGCGTTGGTACGGTAGGTGCATAGTGGGCCCGTAGGAGGGGCGCGAGGAAGTCCCAGTCCATGGTTTTCACCTCAGCCGGTTTCGCCAGTGCCTTGGCCATTTTAAAGACGGCAGGCCCGCAATGGGTCAGGAATACTGCTCGCTTTTTTCCCATAGTGGCATCCTTCAAGTTGTTGGTCTCCAGAAACATCTGGAACAGGTCTATGTATGAGTCCCAGTCTTCTTGTGCCAGGTCAAATGGAGCGGGTGGTATGGTGCTGCCAGACATGGTTTCCGCTGTCGATGTGCCTTCAGCCACGTGCTCTGTTTGGTGCTCTGTAGTGTTCCGTCAGCTCTGATGTCTCCGCATCCCATCCTCGTCGCCAGTGTTAAGTTCTGTGCATGGGCGCAAGGAACGGAGACGAGGCAGTGAACAGTGAACTTCAACTCTTTATTAATCATTCTGAACAGAGCAAAAACCCTAGGGCAGCAGCAGCCCTTTTGTAGGGCAGGCTGCTGACCTAGTAACCAATGAAAAACATGGAAGTGTTAAACCCTTGAACCAATGAGAGTGGCTTGTTAACAGCCAATCAGATTCCCCTAAATGGACCAATCTGATATCGCTATTATCGGCCAATCAGAAATGCAGGATTAGAACCCTGCTTTTCTTTAAGGTTTGTTAAAACTTTATTTAAGCGTTTTTATGAGTTCATAACAGAAACCATCATACTGAGGGTTTTCTTGAGGGTTTCTTGAACTTGAAAAGAATCGGTGCTATATAAAAGCATTAGCACAATAAAAGCTTGTCTTGTTTATGTGCAATTCTTGGGGTTCACAGGTGTTGAAATAAAGGACAGACCTCCACTCAAGTTTTCATCTTGGTTTATTGTCATTTTTGTATCACGTATTTTCTCCAAGCATCTCAAGTTAGGATGAATGGTTTTCTCTCTTACATGCTCCACCCCTTTTATAAATGTACTTTTATTATATTAGTATTGCTTGGGAAAATAGGCAAGGATATTCCTCTTCTCCACAGTTTTTAGATATCATTTCATATTCTTTTCCTTTCCTGTTTCTCTACTGATCTGCATGATGAAAGCCAAAGGTGCTATGTAAAAAAGATGCTCAGTGCTTTGAGTAAGAACCTATGTGTCCCATAGGTTTCATGATTATAGCAACATTTTCCCGGGCCATTTCCTAATACTGTAGAATTTGCTATCAGTTTGTGTGCCAATATGTGTGGGACAGTATCTGGCTTTTTTCCTTCAAATTTGAAACTACCACTCATTTGGAACTGAGGTATCTCTGACTGAAACCCTGACTACTGTAAATTCTGGAAACAGATGGCATTATTTTATTTGAAGATGGGTATCCAAAAATATGGGTGCAATCATCCATGGAATCCAGCACATTCGTCAATCCTTTCTTTTCTCCATCCTTCTAAACGGCTACAAATCTCAGATTATGTTCTTAGCTTTTAGAATCATTGTCCCTGAATGAAGTATTCATTAACAGCTTTAGTTGGTAAATGAGTAAATCACTCCTTCCTTCCTGTCCAGTTTTCATTAGAACCACTGGGCAAGAGTCCAACTCTCAGCAGGTGAGACTGAATGAAATCAAGCTGTATAAACAAGGCAACAAACCATGTCCGCTGTTCCAAATGCAGAGAAGCCCAATTAAATTGATTATGCGAATGGCAAGTATTGCCACTGGTCATGTTACACTGATTGAATTTTTTTCTTTTCAATGTGGTTTTCCTTTCCAAAGGAAAATGCAAGAACTTATTTTCTCTAAATAGATAGTGTTTTTCACTGTCATCCAGTAGGACAGGAAACTATGCATAATCAGAGTAGCAGTCACCTTCTGTGAAATAACATGAGAACAATAACAAATGTGTGAGGAAAGCAAAACATTACTTTTAAAGTGGACATTCTGTCTTTAATTCTGAATCTGGGTATCAATGAACAAGTTAGCACTAAACAAAAGCAAAGCATCTAAGTAAAATATAATCCAAGATATTCAATATGAAGATTATGATGTTTTTATGACTTAGTTTCTGAAACACTTTAAATTGTACGCCCTTACTTATTAACCCTTGAGAGCTCAACAAAACTGTACTGTTTCAGAAATTCTTTGTTCTCACAAAAAACAGTAAATATTGAGATAATTTATTTAAAGTTTAAAACCTTAAATCAATTAATCAATTGTTTATTGTCAATGCACATGTATACAATGAAATTGAAATGAGCCTCCTTGGCCCTGCAAAATCTATCATATTAAACCTAATTGTGGTGTTTATGTTGCATTCAGAAGTCTGACCATGGATTAAAGCTATTTTTCAGCCTATTTGTTTGGCTGGCTATGCCTCTATATCTCCTGCCCAATGGTAGGAGAGGACCAGGGTGTGAATCATCCCTGAGGATTTTACTCTGTTGAGGCAGCGGATCCTAGCGATTTCATCCAGTGGTGTCAGGGGATAGCCCATAATTTTTTGTGCTGTGCTCATCACCCTCTGTAATGACTTTTTGTCCGTAGCTGTCAAGCCAGCATACCATACCGTAATACAATATGTAAAGATGCTTTCTATCATAGACTAGGAAAAGGAAGTCATCAGTCATTGTTCCACCAGATATTTCTGCAACCCTAAGGAAATGGAGTCTCTGTTGAGCCTTCCTGACCACTTGGATTGTGTTATTTTTCCAGCTGAGATCTTGGCTAAGGTGAACTCCCAGAAATTTGAAAGAGGAGACCCTTTCCACACAGCACCCCCCCCCCTTGATGTAGAGTGGGGTAGGTTCCTCTCTCAGCTTCTGGAAGTCTAACACTATCTCCTTTGTCTTGCTGGTGTTTAGATGCAAGTTGTTTTCTGAGCATCATGTAGATAACTTCTGGACTTCTTCCCTATATGCTAATTCATTTCCTCCTGTAATAAGACCAGTACAGTGGTATCACCTGAAAACTTTATTATCACGTTAGATGCATTAGAAAATATGCAATCATGTGTGTGCAAGTATAGGTAGGAACTGAGTACACAGCCCTGAGGAGAGCCGGTGCTGAGCTCCTTTAGGGAGGATGGTGTGAAAGATCCAGCTTTCACTGTTTGTGGCTGGCCCATCAGAAAGTCTTTAATCCAATCATACGTGAGAGGAGGGAAATTCAGGTCAGTCAATTTTTCAATGAGGATGTCCAGCAAAATGGTGTTAAAAGTTGAGCTGTAATCTATGAAAAGCATTCTGACATAGTTCCCAGGTTTTTCTAGATGACTCACTACAGAATGTAGGTCAGTAGCAATGGCATTGCCTGTTGACCTATTTCGTCGATAGGCCAACTGATATTGGTTGAAGTTTGATGGAAGAGATGACCTGAGGTGTTGAAGTACCAGTCCCTTGAAGCACTTCATCACTACAGACATTAGTACAATGGGTCTATAGTCATTTAGGCTGTTTATTGTTGTTTTCTTTGGGACTGGAATGATAGTGGCTGCTTTCAGACATGATGGAACACTGACAGTTTGCAGGAAGATGTTAAAAATCCTTGTTAGGACCTCTGATAGTTGGTCAGCACAGGTTTTAACCACTATCCCCAGCACCCCATCTGGACCTGCATTTTTAATGAAATTCATGGCCTTCAATACAGCTTTCACTTGGTGTTCATGCAAGATGAATGGCTGGGAGTTGGAGGGCAGGCAGACTGGGGCTACAGGGTCAGGTCTCTTGACCTTGTAGTGGGCAAAGAAGGTGCTCAATTCCTCTGCAAATGAGGAATCAGAGTTGACTGTCTTCATTGTTTTGCCCTTATAGCTGGTTAGATGCTGCAGTCCCTGCTACACCTGCCTTGGATTGTTGTCTGCTAGATGGTTCTCCACCTTTTGTTCATATTTTTCTTTAGCTACCTTGATGCCTCTCCATAGATTTGCCCTGGCCTCAGTGTATTTATCTATTATTGTATTTATTTAAAGGCCACATCAGCATAAAATATTTCTTTATTCTCTATTGGTTTGAAAAGAAGGAACAATTTATTTCCATATTATGTTTTGAAACTGAATTAAATTGACTTCTGTCTTAGTTTTACAAAGAAAGCTATGGAGATTCTGTGGTCATATTTTATAATGTTTGCATTTTTCCATTCAGTTTGCATTTTTCCATTCTGTACCCTGCAATCTTACCACTGTGGTCCAGCCACTCTCTGGCCCATCTGGGATATTCAGCCTATTAAGACTACACAATATTCAGTAATTAGCTTTATGTTCTTGCAATTCTAAAGTATAAACAAACTATAAAACAAGCCCTAACTTGTTAAACAGAGCCATAACTCATGTTTTGACTTTTATTATTTTTTTCAACAGCATCCAGCATAGTAGCTTCATAAAATGTTAAATGATATTCCTTCTTAAGGAACAATCACAAAACAACCTTGGGTGTATCACAAGTTTCAAATTTTAATCAAACACCAAGTTTATAAAGAAAATTGATCACTAAAATAATCAGTACTGATAATGCTTAGCTTAAATATTTTTTTAAAAAATCTATTTCCTTGATTTCTAGTGCATCTCATCAAAAAAGATAACAAGTAATTATGCAGCCAATACAGATTTACTGCAATGACTTTTAAATGTTTTCAATAAGTATCATAAATATTGCTATCAACACAGTTTGTGCACCAAGCATTTTCTTGTGTTTATTTTGCTTCCAGCTAACAATGGAATTATGAAAAAATGGCTGTCAGCTCCAGACGATAACAAAGATTCATCCTCTTGGGATTAAAGAACCAAAACTGCTGACAACAAAAATAAGAACTGAATGAAGATAGCCAACAATCTGTAAAACAAGTCCTAGCTTGTGCATATTTGAAGGCTTAAATATTTTTGATTGAAGAAAGAGGAGGATCAATTTATGACTATAAGTGTGGATGACCCGGGGCATGGCAACACAACAAATGACCCGGACAAAAACAACAAAGTCAAAAAAATGGATAAAATCTCTTTAATACCTCCAACTTGGCCACCAATGTCCAATTATCCTCAGCTGGAGATTAAACTCTTCCAAGAACAGTCTACAAAGGAAAGAAATGCAGTCCGATCCCAAAGTACAGATAAATTAGAAATAAAAAAATCAACACAAACCACGATAAAATAAAACACAATAAGCCAGGATAATAAATTGCAGATTTCCAAAAGATAACAAAGCGCACACAGTTGGGAGGACGCCAAAACCCAGATAAGCCTTGACAAAAATAATGCATGCTTTGTTTCCAGCAAGGTGCTGTGTGCAAACGCCCTTCTTATATCCTGTTCTCCCAGCTGCAACTAATGAAAGGGACCGAGGCCTTTTTCTCTCCCATAAGCCATGTTGCTCCCTTCTCCATTCCTCCCTGTGTGCCCTAGGATGAAGAAGAGGTGGCCCTGGGTCTTCCTCTGAATGCCCAGCCGGACTGTGCCCTTCCACCATTTCTTCCACAGCCGCTGGACCACACTCCCACTCCCTGTCAGTTCCTCAGTCTCCCCCTCAGAATCAGACTCCAACAAGGGCATGACAATAAGTCCACCCAAAATTTATGTTGCTAAGCAAGACAGTTGTTCAGTGAGTTTTGCCCCATTTTATGATTTTTTTTTGTTCAGCAAATCACTGCAGTTGTTACATGAATTGGCTTGCTAGCTTTGCCCACTGGCTTTGCTTGTCAGAAGTCAATGTTAGAAATCTTGATCACATGAACCTGGAACAGTGCAACTGCAATAAATACATGTCAGTTGACAAATACCCAAATTTTGATCATATGGTCATGAGGATGCTGCAATGGTCATCAATGTGAAAAAACCATCATAAATCACTTTCTTCAGTGCAGCTGTAACTTCAAACAGTCGCTAAACGAATGTTTTAAATCAAGGGCTGTCTTTATAGGTCCATGTATTTGGTTAGTAAAAACATTATACAAATGGAAAGGTGAGAAATGGATTCCAGATTTTTCTCTTTATCTTTTATCTGCTTGCTGTTCTGCATCCAGCTCTCCAACAATTCATTTCCACCTTTCCGCCATTATGTCCACATTATATTGGTTTGGTTTGGTTTCTTACACATAAACTCCCACAATTTGCTTAAAGTTTTTGTGCAGAAAGAAGAATGAAGTTGGGTGATAACACAGCATAAATCTCTATATTACAGATTGCAGAGAAGGAATGTGGCACAAAATTGCTGGGTTTGGCAGCAATGCAATAATTGATGAAATTATACTATTCAGTCTTCAGTGTATCAGATGAGTCAATCCAACTGAAATAAAAAGACTTTTGGTTCTTGCTATTCACAAATCACCACCGGTTCGATACACATTGGTTATGTTCCATGGAATAAAATAATTTTTCTAAGTGGATTTTAACGATGCTTGGGACTTCAAAGATATTATTATTGAAAACATGGCAAAAGATGACAAATCCTTTGACAAATTATCCCTCTTTCTCAATCGTCCATCTGGAAAAAAAAACATTGGGCTGCATGACTATTTTAGTCACCATGGGAATAAGGATAATATAAATTAATCAGAAGTTGCAGATTACACAAATCATCATTCCTGCTCTGCTTTATCTCCCTCCAAAGAAATTGTAATAGAAGAAATAGAAACAAAAACTTTTAAGTTCTGCACATGGGCACAAGGATGGAGACGGGTCGGTGAACAGTGAACTTCAAACTCTTTATTAACATGGTGTAACAGCTCAGCTCTATGGCCACAACGGCCCCTTTATATAGGCAAACTCTTAAGTACTTAGCCAATGAAAAAACAGGGAGCACTAGCTCCATTAACCAATGGGAAGAGCCCGTTAATAGATCAGATCCTCCTGAACGGACCAATCCGATGTCGCTTTTATCAGCCAATCAGAAGTGCAGGGCCAGAACCCTGCACTTTACTTTTAAGCTTTTAATAATCTTTATTCAAGCACTTTTATTAATTCACAACACCCCTTCCCCCCGGGTTCCGTTTAAGGGGTGTGGTAACGTAGTCTTTGAGGCAGGCAGGTTGTTTAGATTGACTATTTGATTTACATTGTCCTCCCGGTATTTGGCTATCGTCTTGTTGGGGTAGGACGTTATCCGGTGAACAGGGTGCCTCTTGCTCTGTATTTAAATTTTCGTTGCCACTAATGTCCTCGGTATCTCCTTGAGGCGAGCTTACCCCTATCCCTGATCCTTCTTCATGTGTTGCCTCTGAGCGGTCATTTCTTCCACTTGTGCTTTCTGCCATTTCAAATTCGGCCTCCTCGGCATCTCCTCCCCCCTCAGTTTGGAAATCAGGGAACTCGGAGATCCCTGATTGCAGCCTTGAACACAGCTGATCAATATGGCGCTTCCATATTCTATCATCGTGACATTTCACCCGGTAAGATCTGGATCTGGTTACTTGGATTACAGTTGCCTCGACCCATAAGGGATCACCCGAAAAGTTTCTAGCGAAAACCAAGTCACCTACCTGGAAGTTATGGCATTTCCCGCTGGATCCGTGTGGTTTTTCAGGTTCATATGATGGGTGTAGACGGTCGAGGTGGGAGCGGAGCTTCTGCCCCATCAATAACTCGGCCGGAGTTTTATTGGTGATGCTGTGTGGAGTGATGTGCTGCAAAAGGAGTATCCGGTTGATCTTTTCTTCGATATCGCCATAGTCCATTTTATGCAAGGTTTTTTTGACGAATTGTACCATGCGCTCGGCCCTTCCATTGGCCGCAGGATGCCCCGGCGAAGTCAGCGCATGTCAAATACCATGGTCCGCAGGTACTGTTCGAAAGACAGCGCGGTAAATTGGGGCCCATTGTTGGTTCTGCTATCCGACAATGTGTGTTGCAAATAATCTGTCTAATTTCTTGATGACTGATTCGATTGTTGTATTTCTCATCTCATGGATTTCAAGCCAGTTCAAGTAGGCATCCACTGTTAATAAACATGTGTGTCCTTTGGTAGGTCCCGCAAAGTCCAGATGAATACGGGACCATGGTCCCCTCGTTGTTTCCCATTCTGTCGGGGTTGCTTTCGGAGGGGCGTTGCTAACTTCCTGGCATTTGTGGCAAGCTTTTACCCAGGCTTCGATCTGCTTGTCGATACTCGGCCACCATGCATAGCTTCGTGCGAGGGCCTTCATGAGCACGATGCCAGGGTGGTCATCGTGCAAGGTTCTCAGTATCGCTCACTGTAACCACTCTGGGACAACGACTCTATCTCCCCAGATAATGCATCCCTTCTGGGAAAACAGTTCCATTTGTCTGCTTTTGAAAGGGACGTAGTCGTCAGGTATTTGGTCCAATGGCCATCCACGCTCGACCCAGCTAAGGACTCGTGCCAGAATGGGGTCGCGTTTCGTTTCTATCGCGATATCTTGGGCTGTCATTGGCGGTGTTTGAAGTGTCTTGATCTGCAGTGTTGTGACGGTTGGAGCAGGGTCGTCAACGGTTTCCGGAAGTGGTGCACGGCTCAATGCATCGGTGTGGGGAATGGCCTTCCCCGGGCGGTGTTGCAACTTATAATTATATGCAGCCAAGAATTCTGACCAGTGAGTCATTCTGGGAGATAATATATACGATGTTGGCCTATCTCCCACTATTATTCCCAGCAAAGGTTTGTGGTCAGTCACTAGAGTAAAGGCTCGGCCATACACATATTCATGAAATCTCTTAACAGCAGAAACAATAGCAAGGGCCTCCTTATCGATTTGACTGTAATTGCGTTCTGCTTTTGATAGCATCTTTGAAAAATAGGCAACAGGAGCTTCACTACCATTTGGTAAAACTTGGCTCAAAATGGCGCCCACTCTGAATGGTGATGCATCACACGTAATCGTTAAAGGCAAAGTCTCATTATACTGCATCAAAACAGCGTCAGAAGTCAATAAGTTTTTTACTTGTCGAAACGCCTGCTCCTCTGTGTCCCCATACCCAGGTTGCTCTTTTGTCTAACAAACGATCTAGGGGTTCTGCTACGGTTGCTTTGTGAGGCAGGAAAATGTTATAATAATTGATAAGGCCCGGAAAAGCCTGGAGGTCAGCCTTATTGCAGGGTTTGGGGGCATTTTTAATTGCCCTAAGCTTGCTATCGGTGGGGTGAATACCTCGTTTATCAATTAAGTACCCTAAAAATTCTACTCGATCCGTACATAGTTGACACTTGTTTATTTTTGAGGCCTGAGTCTTTAAATCTCTGGAGAACCAACCCCAGGCGCTCCCTTAGTATTTCTCTAGTCGGGGCAGCGATTAACACGTCATCAAAATATGGGACAACGCCTTTTATCCCTTGTAATAGTCTTTCCATCAAACTTTGAAAGGTTCCCGGGGCCACGCTTACTCCGAATTGGAGCCAGTTACATTTGAATGCACCTCGGTGCATAACGATCATTTGGGCCTCTGCCGTTTTTTTGTCTACGGGCAGTTGTTGGTATGCCTGGGCTAAGTCTAGTTTAGCGAAGACTTTTCCGCCCCCTAGGGAATGGAGAAGGTGTTGCACCACTGGTACCGGGTAAGCGTTTTGTTGAACGGCGTGGTTCAGGGTGGCTCGGTAGTCCCCACAAATTCTTATCGATCCATCCGGCTTGATGGGTGTCACGATTAAGGTTTCCCAGGGAGTGTGGTCGGTTGGTTCTACTAATTTATCAAGCTGCTCGTCAATCTTTGGTTTAAGGGCAAATGGAACTCGATGAGGCTTAAGGTGGATGGGAGCTATTTCGGGGTTGAGGTTAAATGATATCGCGATCCCCTTGTACTCGCCTAGTTTTTCTGCAAAGACGTCCTGGAATTCTTGGATGAGATCCTCTTCCCAGTCATTGCTGTAAGTTCGGTGAACGCCGGCTACCTCAATTCCGAGTGGAGCGAACCATTGGAGGCCTAACAAGCTAGGCCGATCCCTGTCGACTACAGTCAGGGGTAGGAATGCTGTACGATTCTTAAACGATACACGGACTTGGCTGGATCCAACGACTGGAATCCGATTCCCTTGATAGTCTTTGAGTATGATTCTTTGGAATCTGAGGTCTTGCCACCGGACAGTAGGGATGAGCTGCTTGAGGGTCTTCCAGGAAACCATTGAGAGTGACGATCCTGAATCGACTTCCATCAGGCAGGGCTGGTTTTCAATGGCCACTTTCACTCGGATCTTCTTGGCATCTAGAGATGAGGCGTGACCGATTGTAATAGTTTGGTGAGCCTCTTCTCACTCCGTTGAGTGGTTTAGGGTTTTGTTTCTGTAGGAGTGGTTGTTCCATTGGTGGTTCAAGGGTTCTCGCTTTACAGGACGGCTTCCTGTAGTTTGGCAATAGTTAGCCCCCCTTGGGGGCTGGCTGGGTCCTAGTTTGCTTCTACAGACCCATCCAATGTGGCCTCTTTTCCCGCACACATGGCAGAGCACGTCGAGGAATTTGCAGTCTGATCGGGGGTGGCTTGCCCCACAACCAGCGCATTGGTACCGTGATTTCTGGCGTTGGTCTCGTTCAGACCGGAGCCGGTTGACCTCTTCTTCATCGCTTTCCGATGACGATTCAAGGTCCTCATGGTGGGCTGTCGTAGCTGGTTCTTCTGAGTGAGGTTAAGCTTCGCAGGCGAGTTGGCAAAGCGGGGCGTGGGTGTGGGTGTGGCGCATTTGGGCAGCCAACTTTCTGGTGGCTTCTGCCGCAGTAGCTTCAGTAATGGCATCTGCAAGGCTGATGTCGCCTTTCGTCATCAACTTGCTTTGAGTGTGTGGTGCATCTAATCCCAGAATTATTCGGTCCCTCAGGGCTTCTTTGAGGTCGGCAAACTCGCATAGGCCTCCCAGATTCCGAAGATCCGCTATGAAATCAGCAACACTTTCGCCCTTCTGCTGATCTCTCTGGTAAAATTCATGCCTTCTAACGAGCGTTGGTACGGTCGGTGCATAGTGGGCCCTTAGCAGGGGTTCGAGGACGTCCCAGTCCATAGACTTCTCTTCTGCCGGTTTTGCTAGTGCCTTGGCCATCTTAAATACGGTCGGCCCGCAATGAGTTAGGAATACCGCCCGTTTCTTTCTGGTAGTAGCATCCTTCAAATTGTTGGTCTCCAGAAACATCTGGAAGCGATCCATATATGAGTCCCAGTCTTCTTGTGCCGGGTTGAATGGAGCGGGTGGTATGACGCCGCCGGACATGGTTCCGCCGTTGGTGCATTTCAGTCACGTGCTCGGTTATCATTCTTCGTTGTTCAGTCAGCTCTGACGTCTCCACATCCCACCTTCGTTGCCAGTGTTAAGTTCTGCGCATGGGCGCAAGGTTGGAGATGAATCGGTGAACAGTGAACTTCAAACTCTTTATTAACATGGTGTAACAGCTTGGCTCTACAGCCACAATGGCCCCTTTATATAGGCAAACTCTTAAGTACTTAGCCAATGAAAACACAGGGAGCGCTAGCTCCATTAACCAATGGGAAGAGCCCATTAATAGCCAATCAGATCCTCCTGAACGGACCAATCCAATGTCGCTATTATCAGCCAATCAGAAGTGCAGGGCCAGAACCCTGCACTTTACTTTAAGCTTTTAATAATCTTTATTCAAGCACTTTTATTAATTCACAACAAAACTATTTTCATTCCCACGTTCCAAATTGTACACAGATTGGTGCATGTCTGAGAAAGTAGAAAGGAAGACCATCGATCAAGAAATCGATAATTTTTCAAGCATATAGATTTAATTACCTTCATACTATTTTCATTTAAGAAATGATAACAGAAAATGTTATTGGGGAGCCAATGGGGGAGTACCACACTGAAGGCTACTAGTTTGATAGCAAACCCCACCTCCTTCCTCATTAGTGGGGAATGGAAGGATTTGTACTTCTTACAGACAGCTGGTCATTTGCATTATTTTAGAGTTGCTGAGGCCACCTGGAGGTTTATCTGTGTCCTCAGAGTCATCTGAGTTGTGCAAATGAGTATGGAGTCTTCTTGGAACTTCTGAACACCCAGACACAAACTAAACAACATGGTATATGCAGTACAATGCAGTGAGGCATGCTCACCTGCATTTAAAAGACAAAGCCCACTCTTTTGAAAACAGCAAAGGCCACATTTTGGGCAGAGAGGACCGCTGGTTTGAAAGAGGATCAAAGAGACTATCTATGTCAAAACTGAACAGCCTCTCTCAATAGAGGGGAAGGGATACAACATCTATCTCCAATCTCCAATACGATCATTTCAACAATTCCAAGAAGGCTCCACACCCATTTGCACTACTCAGGTGAGCCTGATGACACAGATAAACCTCCATGTGGCCTCAACAAGTCTCTAAAAGAATGCAAATGACAAGCTGTCTGTAAGGAGTATAAATTCTTCCATTCCGCACCATCCAGTCAGAGCTGAAGAAGCTCCTTGCATGAAAAGAAAAACGTCTTCAAAGAAAAACAAGAAAATCCAGTTGCCTCTTGAAAAAGCGCCTTTCGGTTTAACTGTATATGCTGCAATAGAGTTTCTAGGCGTGAAGAGATATGAAACCAAAAATACTGCAATCAATAGTAGTTTGTAACCAAATATTTCTGCATTATTTTTACTGATTTTGTAAAGGCTAAATTATGAAGAGTTTTGTGGAGCAGTTAAGCATCTCAATTCGCTTTCCATTTTAGCTTCCCCATTCTGCAAAAACTTTTTTCTCTCAGCAAGTATCCCATTTGCTTACAAAATTGAAGTCTTTCTATGTATATAACATCCATCTATCATCTACAGCACAATAAAGCACATACTACTCCCAATGGATCTATCTATCCTACTGTGCTTTTTCTTCTTTATTTTTATTCACAGTGACAAATTTAGCATTATTCTCTGTTTATTCTGTCCTATTTTCCCTTTTTTATTTATTATAAAAAACAATAAGATCAGAAAAACAAGTCACTGCTTGACGGAGAATTCTAGAACAGTTAACTCTACCCACTGTGCAAGAATTATAACATATATAGGAATGTATATATATTCAAATCAGTCACATAATAATACAACATTGCAGGCTTGTTTAAGTTGTCAGGAATAACCATAAGCCAAAACATTAGAATATCTTTTGATGTAACTGTGAAAGCAACCAAAATAGGAAGGACTAGAAAAATAGTTCTATATTATAGCATTATTGTTCCAATATGGCAAATTCCTTTTAAAATACACTGCGATTATAAAATCAAATGCATTATGCAATACTCATTCCACTGTTTTAGGATGAGTTAATAATATTGAGACAATAATGATCATTTTAAAAAGTTGTGCTAAAGAAAAATGGTGCTTGTGCAAAACTATGAAGATATTGAATCTTCCAAGCCAATTAATGAATTTTTGAGAATATTTTCTGATAAAATTCTTTTATTTCCTATGTTCTAGGAAAAAACATCTTAATCAGAAATGTTTCCAACTGCTGTGCTGCAGCCCAGTACCAGGCTGTGGCCCATTCGGAACCGAGCCACAGAAATGGTGGGTGAGCATGCACATGTGTACACAGCTCTATTTGTGGGAGGAGTGGGTGAGTATGCAGAGCAGCTCCATTTGTGTAAGCGGCAGGTGTGTGTGCCTGTTGCTTAACAAATGGAGCTGTCCATGTGTACTCTCCCACCACTTGCGCAAAACCATTTCCTCTTCCTTCCCCGCTGGTCCGCAAAGCTGGAAAGATAGAGGCCACTGAGAAAGACTACCAGATTTTCATAAGTAATTAGGATATAGTCTGTCATGCTGAGAGAATTAAGCAATCATGATGAAACAATCCAGCATTATCAATAAAGAATTGCAAGGAATCTGAAATTCTGTCTTCCATTCCATCAAGGTGCATTCATTCCCTTTTGCTAACTGGTCAGTGATAAGAAGAATCTTTATACGCAAAAGCTGAATGTTGCTATGTTCATAAAATAAATCTTTTTAAAAATCTACCAATAATCTGTGGGAATTACTGGCTGATTTTTTTTTAACTGAATTTGCTCTGCTACAGTATAAAAGATACCCAATTATACATACATACAGTGAAGAATAAAACTTTTTAACTTCAGACCATACCATACCATAAAATCTTCCATTGATCCCAAACCTGTCCCAAGGTAATAAATTGTACTGCATTTTTAAAACATGGCAGGACAGGATAAGGCTGAAATCTTGGATTGAATCAGCAGATTTACTCTGTCTGTGTGAAGTAGACATTGACAATACATAGAGGATCACAGAGGGAATGGCCCTCTTTCCACTGTCTTGTGGAAGGTGCTCATTACAAAGAGACAAGTAATGTATACAAGCAATACATGGCATAAATGGACAGCTACAGTGAAGATCCTGAGGTGATATATTCCTTTCCACCAGCAGATGAATGTTAAGAATTTGTGGTCACTATTTTATGTTATGCCTACAGCAGCTCTATTCATAGCAAGTGGGACATCTGGATAAAATTTGCTCTAGCACACAGAATTGGCAGGATTTGTTCATGCTGGATGAATCCAATGCCACAACCAGAAAGTTACAATCAGTTGAAGGAAAAAAAGTAGCCACTGAAACCAAATGTGATTTGTATCTTGTTCAAAAGAGATGATTGAATATACCTTGAAAATGAGGCTTTGGCCAGATGAAAAACTAACTATTTAATTATAACAACATCCTTATTTCTTTAAATTCAACTGCCTTCAACTTCCAGTGGCACTAGGACTTCTATTCCCTATTTATCTGGAGGGCAAAAAATTGAAAAAGGATTTGTAGATCTTTAAGGTACAGTTGGATTTTTCTGACTACAGGTAGGTCTTGACTTACAATTATTAGAATATAAATGCAAACATTGATGATGTTCCCTAGTTAGGGCAATGAAGCATCTGCAAGAAAAGAGGCAAGCTCAGAGAACATCATTACAATAATTTCTTTTGTGATCATTAGAAGTTACATCAGGGTTGAAATAAGTGACTTACAACCGTTCCCATGGCCACATCATCAAAATTTGGGACTTGGCAGTCAACATTTAGTTATAATGGTTGCAGCATCCCCGTGGTCAAGTAATCAACATTTGTGACCTTCCCAGCTGGCTCCCAACAAGCAGAGTTAAGGAAGAGAAGCTTAATTTGTGAATGTGCTGGTGATTCAAGTCGCCCATTTAGAACTTACACAAGCAAAAAGTGCATTAGTGTTTTTACAATTATTACAGGGCTTGCCATAAATCCAAATTTAAATCATTAATCCAGTCAGAGAGAGTTGTCATCTGTGGAGACAGACCATAGATATCTTGCCCAGCCTTCTGGCTCATAGCTTTGTTCTTTGCTGTATCCACTTAAGGAGCCTTTTCATACAGTTCCTGGAGGGCATGCTGTTCTAAATGCTTGAGTGCGGAAAAAATAAAACAAGGCTGTGAAACCACGGTGAAAGGAGGCTGAGTCTTTGCAGTGGCTGCCAAAGTGTTTTCCATCTCTGAGAAGAAGCTTGTTTTCGAACTGCAGCTACCACCTCTAATGGATGAAGTGGGGAGAACATCACTGCAAATGAAGAACAGAGTTGTGGAAGGTGATGCCTGTGTACAATTAGAAGTCATAAGAACAACCGTTATCTTTTTCCTTTGCAAAAGATAAGACTAGAGCACACTATAAAAACTGCTGGATATCCCAAATACATGTAAGGTATTTTGAGACTTAGAAGTGTGGTTCCAATAAAGCAGTGGTTCCCAACCTTTTTTTCGCCCTGCACCCCTGAAGAAATTTTACTTGAACCTCACACCCCCTGAAATTTAGACTTTAGGAACTACTGAATGCGTTAAATATATGGTAGGATTGAATCTTTTCAGCTATGTATGTGACGGCCACTAAATAACGATACTTAACTCTAAAATGAAAACAAAGTTAATCCATTGCATAATAAATAAAAATGCCAACATATAGCCAATATCCTATTATTTACCTGGACTTTTCTCGCACTCCCAGGGGGAATATCGTCTCGCACTTGGTTAAATAGTTAAGAGTTTGCCTATATAAAGGGGCCCATTGCGGCCATTGAGCTAAGTTGTTTTCACATGTAAATAAAGAGTTTGAAGTTCACCGTTCACCGGCTCGTCTCCATCCCTGCACAGAACTTAACACTGGCGACGAAGGTAGAATGTGGAGATGTCAGAACTTTCTAAACGATGAAGAACTATAACCGAGCACGTGGCTGAAACGCACCAACCATGTCCGGCAGGGTCATACCACCCGCTCCATTCAACCCGGCACAAGAAGACTGGGACTCATATATGGATCGCTTCCAGATGTTTCTGGAGACCAACAATTTGAAGGATGCCACTATCAGAAAGAGACGAGCGGTATTCCTAACTCATTGCAGGCCAACCGTATTCAAGATGGCCAAGGCACTAGCAAAACCAGCAGAAGTAAAGTCTATGGACTGGGACATCCTCGAACCCCTGCTGAAGGCTCACTACGCACCGACCATGCCAATGCTCGTTAGAAGGCATGAATTTTATCAGAGAAGTCAGCGGAAGGGCGAAAGTGTTACTGATTTCATAGCGGATCTCCGGAATCTGGAAGGCCTATGCGAGTTTGCCAACCTAGAAGAAGCCCTAAGAGACCGAATAATTCTGGGATTAGATGCCCCAGGCACTCAGAGTAAACTAATGGCGAAGGGTGACATTAGCCTTAAAGATGCCATAGCTGAAGCTACTGCAGCAGAAGCAACCAGGAAGTCGGCTGCCCAAATGCGCCGCACCCACGCCCCGTTTCGCCAATGCGCCTGCGAAATTTCACCTAAGTCAGAGGGACAGCTTGAAACAGCCCACCATGAGGACCTCGAATTGTCGTCAGAAAGCGATGAAGAAGAGGCCCATCGACTTCGGTCCGAATGAGACCAACGCCAGAAATTGCAGTACCAATGCGCCGGGTGTGGAGCAAGCCAGCCCCGGTCAGAATGCAAATTCCTCAACGCGCTCTGCCATATGTGCGGGAAAAGAGGCCATATTGGATGGGTCTGTAGAAGCAAGCTAGAACCCAGCCAGCCCTCGAGGGGGGCTAACTATCGCCAACCGACGGGAAGTCATCCCGTGAAGTGAGAACCCATGAACCACCAATGGAACAACCACACCTACAGAAACAAAACCCTAAACCACCCAACGAAGTGAGAAGAAACGATCACGATCNCCAAAGACTCATACTCAAGGACTATCAAGGAAATCGAATCCCAGTTGTTGGATCCAGCCGAGTCCGGGTATCGTTTAAGAACCGTACAGCATTCCTACCCCTGACTGTAATCGACAGGGATTGACCTAGTTTGTTAGGCCTCCAATGGTTCGCTCCATTCGGAATTGAAGTAGCCGGCATTCACCAAACCTGCAGCAGCGATTGGGAAGAAGACCTCGTCCACGAATTCCAGGACGTCT